>JAZAYU010000023.1:8383952-8508835 GCA_038501625.1 Corbicula japonica
CCGCCAGCTAGTTAAAGAATGGTTACCGTATGCCTACCTGCCTGGTGCCTGGCAATAAAAGGATAGGATTCGGGAGGTACAAGTGCAATAGAAAAAGGTGTCTCATAAGTCAGAAATGGCTGGCCCTTTCAATAGGGGTGACACTATAATAAACAAACACTTTACCTTTACCTTTTAACAGCCAATAACATTCTATACTCAGCCAGTGACCATTGTCTTTTCATATTAATCATGCCACAGCAAGGTAAATGATGTGATTTTTCCCACATCATAGTAATCACACCATGGGTTCAGATCATAGCATAGCACTGTAATAATTCTCTTTGAATCTTTAACGGAAGTACATGTATATGTGTTTCAGTGTAGAATTGTGGTAAGTTAGGTAAATGGCAGAGTTCTAAAATTACTGTGGTATCATTTGATTTTGAGAGGAGCAATTTTTAGTGTAGAAGATAAAAATGTCATTTTCACTTGGGCATACAAAAATTCATGCACTTTTATAAATCTCATAAGATAAGATATTCCATGTTTTGATTTCACATGAAAAGTAATGATTCCATAATGAAACAAAATGAAACATAATATTGCACTATCATATGTGTTGTTTCAGTCTCTGGGCGGAGCTATGACAGGGATGACAAATCATGCCAAGAAGGGAGAGATGGATGAATTCTGCTCATCCGTTCAGAGTTTCTCCTCCTCTGTGTGTGGTCTCACTGAGGCTTCAGTGCAGGTACAGTCTGAAGCTAAAGCTGGGGACCAGTCTCAAATCCTAAGCGGCTGATTGGTTGAAATTGATACCAGTATTTAAACTAACCAATCATAAGCTTAGGTTTCAAGACTGGTCTTTAATCGAAGTTCTCAAATTTTGGGCACCTTTATTATCCTGTAAACTCCTTAATATATAAGAAGTGAAAGAGAAAAAATAGGCGTTTGTCCAAGAAATGGGATCCAATAAGTTTAAAGTTCGGGAAAAATGTCTACTGCATTTCAGAAGTGGTTAACACTGTGCATGTGTATTCACACAAAAATAGATTAGAAAAAAATCATTAAAACAATAAGAAAATGAGGAGCACATATTGTAGAACATGGCAAATTACACAGATTAAATTTTGACAGGTGGAACTCACTTGTGTCGGAATAAGTTTAAAAGTTTGGGGTGTGAATTTTTCAGGCAGCGTACCTGGTAGGAATAGCTGACCCTGCCTCTGTACCGGGGAGACCAGGATTGGTTGACCAGTCACAGTTCTCGCGGGCAAACCAGGCCATTCAGATGGCATGTCAGAATCTGACAAACCCTGCCAGCTCACAACAACAGGTCAGTATTGGAATTGTTCTAGTCCTGTGTATCGCAACATGACAAAATCGGGCTTATTGACTGCAATAAGTGTAGATCCAAATCAAGTGGTGGGCTCGCACGGTCTGAAAAGGATCTAAACCGTTTTTATGATGCATAAAATTATGAATACTTCTGTGACGGAATGCTTAACAGTATAGACCCTGATCAGACTACTGGGATGGGAAGAGTGATCAGGGTCTACATGGGTTGCAAATGTCTTAACCCTTTCCTCCATAAACACGCATTTTTACGCATGTGCGACCCGTGTAGATCCAGATCAGCTGGCACATCCGCACCGTCTGATCAGGATCTGCACTAGTTGCATTTTGGTCAGAAATCACCTAACGAAGCAAAAAGAAAACAGATTAGATCCTGATCAGACAGAACGGATGTGCCGGCTGATCTGAATCTTAACTGTTTGCCCACAAAATAAAGGTCTTTCTATGGAGGAAAGGGTTAAGAACCATTTTGTCCTGGACTGAAGGTTATAAAGCTGAGATTGGAAACCAGTCTCAAATTTCAAGCATCTGATTGGCTGAAATGGCGACTGGTCACCATTTCAGCCAATCAGATGCTCGAGATTTGAGACTGGTTTCCATGCTCAGCTTTATAACCTTGGGCACTCGTGCGTCATACTGTTAAAATCTATGTAAATAACCCACATCTTAAGTATGTTGTTTATAATATATGGATGAAAGTAACATAATTCAAAAACATTGTCAATGGTGTATTTTAATAATATTTGTAAACTTGGTGTTATTGACTGCATATTGTTATTACCTTAAACAAATTAAACCTGTCTTGCGGGATGACAAAAGTTTGATAGAATCATGTTTACCTTTTGCCTGCTTGTAGAAACCTTGTAGACTACTTTCTGTTAGTTCTCGGATATAAATACTATATAAAATAAGTTAAGCAGCACTTTATAACATTAATTTGATAACATTTAATTGAAGGGAAATGTGCCAAAACACAAATTTTGTTTACAGATGTTGGCAATATCAGATTTTAATTTTTTCTTCGAGTCGGCACAGAAGTAGAGAGCCACATTTTAATTGAAAAGTTATTGGACGGTTTTCTGATAAGTTACATAAAAATCTGTTTTGAAAATTACCTCCCTTTTACACGATATTACAAAAAGTATTAAATAAAAAAAAAGGTTGTTTAATAAAAAATTATTGTAAAACAAAAGTAGCAACAAAAGAATAATGTGACATTTTGATATATACAAAGTATTATTCTTCTTGGATCTATCGGTCTACGGTAAGAAACGACAACCATCCCTTAGTTAATCAGTCTTCAGATTTGTTTTTCCAATCTGTGCACAAACCAGTAAGCTAAGTTTCTGTGGGTTTGTTTTTTTTTTCGGTGTGTTTTTGTAATTGTGCTTTACATGTCAGTTGAAAACCTGATTTTAGTTTTTCTCAGATTAAGAGCATTGAACTTACCCGGTAACCAGGGTGGGCTGGGATTTCTTATTTGCTTAACATTTTTGGGTGTCAGCCTCAAGGAATACCATTTGGTGTTTAAACAGTATGGCTGAGGGGGGGCCTGACTGTAAATCTTAAAATTTCTGGGTGGGGCATTAATTCAACTACCTTGGTCAATGAATTCCTATTACTTTGAAAGGAAAGACCTCAAGTTAGGCAAGACCATCATACGAATATTACATGTTAACAAGTGTTTACTGTACTTTTAGGAATTTTTTCAGGGAAAAATGTTTATTGATGAATTTCCCATAGTTTTTGTGTGTTTGAATGTTCGACAGTTTTTTGGAAAGACCAGTCTGATGTAATGACCTCTGCCAATATACCCATTATTA
The DNA here is from genome assembly GCA_038501625.1 of Corbicula japonica. Lineage (NCBI taxonomy): Eukaryota > Metazoa > Mollusca > Bivalvia > Venerida > Cyrenidae > Corbicula > Corbicula japonica. The sequence goes on from JAZAYU010000023.1 coordinate 8,387,114, forward strand.
CATTAAAATATGCATATAAATGTCATTAAAATGTGTAGTTACTACCCATTTTACCCTTTCCTCGATATATAGGTCTTTGGTATGGACAACAGTGTGATAAACTGTGCTGTCTGATTAGAATCTGCACTGTTTCTTGTTTGATTTATTAGGTTTTTTCTGTAAAAAAAAAAGCAAACCATATAGATCATAATCTGGGCTAAAGGTTATAAAACTGAGCATGGAAACCAGTCTCAAATCTCAAGCATCTGATTGGCTGAAATGGCGACTGGTCGCCATTTCAGCCAATCAGATGCGTGAGATTTGAGACTGGTTTCCAATCTCAGTTTTATAACCTTGGCACCAGATGGCTAGCTGATCTGGCTCCAAGGTTAAAGCAAGTTATAACAAATCGCCTTATCAGTCCATTCTCAGTTTTATAACCTCGGGACCCGGATCTCCACTGTTCACACATGCCATAAAATGATTATATATAATGGAGTAAAGTGTTAAATATTTTGCTGAAATTTGCCACTAGTTTACAAACACCAAAAATCATGTAGACAACTAAGATATTCATTTATTACCATTTTCCTAAGAATACTAAATTATTCATTTAGCCATTATTTACTCTTGTCTTCCTCAATTAATGAAAACAGCGAACCTTCCAGAGAAATAACATGGTCTAATTAAATAATACATTCTGCCCCCACCTTACCGGCTTCCCTATTCATAAGCCAGATTCCCTCAAAGTCCTTTAACCCCTAAGTTTATGAAATATCAGTTACAAAAGGAATGATAAATTAAAATGTGACTAGATTCAATACAAAATCATTTTATGCATGTAGAAGTGTTGCTGTTACTTACAAATTATTAATATTGTGTGATGTATATTTAAAAGCCTTTCGTATTGACTGCACAATTAGTGGTACGTTAAATGTCGTAATTGGTGGTAGATTTTAAATCTTCTCCGCACAATACCCAATCGGGGCGGTTTACCCCTTTTTAGGGTTGATTGGAAAAACTGTGAATGTTCTTACTGCCAAATCATTTATTTTTCCTTTACTCTGTAGATTCACCTCGGCAAACAGTTTAGATCCAGATCAGCTGGCACATTCATTTGGTCTAATCAGGATCTACACTATTTGCCTTTAAATTCATTAGGTCATTCTGTGACTGGTGCATATCTAGATCAAACAGCACATCCATGCTGTCTGATCTGGATTCGCACTGGTTGCACATGTGTTAAATGCATTTAATATAGAGTAAAATGTTCAATTCTTATCTGTTTATCCCTTGAATTAATTTAATGGACTCACTTTTTATCAATCTCAGTCAGTCCGTTAATTACTTATAGGGATGTTTAACAGAAATTTATTTACAGAACATTAGACCCTGATCAGATGCGCTGGCTGATCTTGGAATACAATGGTTGTAGGCGTGAGAAATGCTGCGTGGGTTAACAGAAATAAACCTTCTTGAGTATATCACACTACAAATCACAGTGAATTAAATTTAAATGATTTCGCAGTGTTTCATCCAATTTTATTTCCTCAAAAAAAAAACAAGTTAAGTGAGAAAAATGTAATGTGTCTGGTTTTTGGTTCAAGTTAAATTGTTAATGAGAATGAAGTACATCTTGTCATGCTGAATGCAAAGAAAATAAAGACGTATGTTCCCAATTAAAACTTGCAACATTGAAAATTTTCTATTCTTCTCAGGCGAATAAAAAGATCAGGAAATAATTAAGTGATCCTTTATTTCTGTGTATTTCTCACCTAACTTTTACGCATGTTTTGACCATACTTTTCCATTTATCGAATTTGTCTTGAAAACCTGGGCCCAAGATCATAAAACAAATTTTTGAGATCAGTCTAAAATCTCAAGCATCTGATTGGCTGAAATGGCGACAGGTCAGCATTTCAGCCAACCAGATGCTTGAGATTTGAGACTGATCTCCTGATTTAGTTTTGTGATCTTGGGCACAGGTAGATTTGTGTTACTGATGACAAGTTAACCATGTAGCTGTATGTTAAGTGTACGAATATTTACAGTATAATGTTGTCAAGTGAGCAAGGACTTGTTTGAATAATGCTTCATACATGACATGTAGTGGCAAATCGGTAGATGTTTAATGGGATGCTTGTACCTCCTTTTTGGGCTGCAATATTTAATTATCATGGGGATTTTTGCCTGAGAGTTGAAAATTTTCATTTAACTGCCCTAAGAATGCCCCAAACAAAACTCTTTTATGGAAATTTTGTGTCTTACCCTGACCAGTGCCCAAGGTTATAAAACTGAGCATGGAAACCAGTCTCAAATCTCAAGCATCTGATTGGCTGAAATGGCGACTGGTCGCCATTTCAGCCAATCAGATGCTTGAGATTTGAGACTGGTTTCCAAACTCAGGTTTATAACCTCCAGCTATTATGTCATTAATTTTATGTGTATCACTGAGTATTCCTCAGTTTTCATGCATCGGCATATTAAAAATTGTGATATAACCTGGTATGTGTAAATTCTTCAATCCTGGAGTTGAGTTGGCCCATCAGGATCTGCACTGTTCATCCATGGGATAACAAAAATATCCCATGGAGTATTGGATTAACCCTTTCCTCCTTAGACACACCTTTATGGCACATCCATGCCATCTGATCAGGATCTGCACTGTTTGATTTTTGATTCATTAGGTTATTTCTGATCAAAATGCGACCAGTGCAGATCCTGATTAGATGGCACAGATGTGCCAGCTTATCTGGATCTACACTGGTCTCGCATGGGTAAAAATGTGTATATATGGAGGAAAGTGTTTAAGTCCTTGCTCACTTCCATGTATGTAGGTGTCATGGTAGATTTTCTATGTTTCTATGTCAAATTCTGTGTAAACTGTTTTAGGACCACACAAAGGTAATGCTATATGCACATAATTTGATGTATTGTGTGTGTAAGCTGATTGTAACATGAAAAAAGGCATAGCAACAACATTGTATTGTGAAATAAACATTATATGTTTTGAATTATTTGCATAAAGAAATGCGTATCATGATCGGACAGCACCGATGTTCTTGCATTTTGTAAAATGCATTATTTTGCTGTGGTGCTTTGATTTCATGTAATTTAAAACGATTGATCATTTTCAAAGATTACAAGTAAGATGTGGAAATAGCTGCATTTTAAAGGTCCATTTTCTCTTTTCTGCATTGTGATCAGTGTAGATCCAGGCTCCAAGGTTATAAAGCTGAGATTGGAAACCAGTCTCAAATCTCAAGCATCTGATTGGCTGAAATGGCGACTGGTCGCCATTTCAGCCAATCAGATGCTTGAGATTTGAGACTGGTTTCCATGCTCAGCTTTATAACCTTGGGCACAGATCAGCCTGCAGGTCCATCCAGTATCCATGCAACATGAGCTGGATCTGCACTGTTGGCTTTGAGAAGCAGGTACTGAAAATTGTAAACAGACCATATGAAATGTGCAGGCTAATTTAAGTAGTATCAATGCAGTTGAGGTTTAATGGACATTTTAAATAATCATGGTGTTTACCCCAACAACCAACCAAAGGCCACTGGTCACTGGCCTCCCAACAACCAACCAAAGGCCACTGGTCACTGGCCATTCACTTAAGGATTTGTGGCTCTTGTATGCATATTGCTGCTCTGAAAACTGAAGGCAGGTGCATGTGTTGAGTGGATGAAAGTTATCATAAAAGATTTAAAAAACAAACAAATAAACATGGAAATTTTTGTTTTGAAAACATTGAGATGTTGACCCTGATGAAGTTACTTGCTGTATGGCTTTACCATGTATTTGGCATGAGAATGTTAATATTAAAGCATGCTATACAATAAGATTTTGACTCGTTACTTGCTAGTTGAGTATTTTTATTACTAATTAAAATATTCAGTAATTTAAGAATTTTATTTGTTCAATTAAAGATCTTTTAGTTGCTATGCCTGTGTGTATTTTATAAAATAATATTCACCCATCAACATGATAAAGATTCTACACACCGTTTTTCTTCCAATGTTGGTCTCCGTTTCTAATCATGGTAATTGTGTGTATTGGTGTATATTTTATAACCCTTTTCTTCATGAGAAATGGCTCTTATCTCCTATTTAAACAGTGTGGATCAAAATCAAATAGCACATTAGTGCTATCTGATCGGGATCTGCACTATTCACTGTTTGATTAATTTATTTAGGTTAATTCTGACCAAAAAGCTAACAGTGTATATCTTGATCTGGGCTGAAGGTTATAAAGCTGAGTTTGGAAACCAGTCTCAAATCTCAAGCATCTGATTGGCAGTCGCCATTTCAGCCAATCAGATGCTTGAGATTTGAGACTGGTTTCCATGCTCAGTTTTATAACCTTGGGCACTGATGACACAGATAATGCGAACAGATCTGGATCTACACTGTTTGCACATAAGATAAAACCTATGTATATGGAGTAAAGGGTTAACCCTGTCCTCCTTGTATAATCATTTTTACGCATGTGCGACTAGTGTAGATCCAGATCAGCCCGCACATCAGTGCTGTCTGATCACGATCTGCACTGGTCGCATTTTGGTCATAATTAACCTAACGAATAAAATAGCGAACAGTTTAGATCCTGATTAGACAGCACAGATGTGCTTTTTGATCAGAATCTGCACTGGTCGCATTTTGGTCATAATTAACCTAACGAATAAAAAAGCTGATCCTGATTAGACAGCACAGATGTGCCGGCTGATCTGGATCTAAACTGTTCACCCACACAATGAAGGTTTGTTTATGGAGGAAAGGGTTAAACCTTTAATGTGTGATGCAGTCTTAATGATGTGTGTGCTATTATAATGGACTTTTATGTTAATTTTTCAATCCTGGTAAAGAACTGTTCAAATATTAAAATGACCATATTACTTTAAAGAAAACAAGAACATTTTCTGACATTTCATGATTGATGTTTGATTTTTTTTATAATAAAAAAACTTTAAGTATTTTGAAGTTAAAGTATTTTCTGACATTTCTTAAAAAATAAGTGCAAATGTTGTTTTAAATCCTTAATAATATTTTTCACTGATAAGTTTCAGCACTAGTCCTTTACAGCAAAACTGAATATTTGGACAAAAAGATGGCATGGACTAACTAGACAATTAATATGGAACTGTCTTTCTCACTTACTAGACAGAAAAACCTCTATTTTTAACCGTGTGAGATTTCCTTATCTCACATGGCCTTATCTAACACTCCGCGTGCGAGCTCGCGTACTTTCGTATTATTGCGCAACATTTTAATTACGCAAAAGAAATAGTTATCTAAAATTCTTGCGTTTTTTATAAATTTTAAAGAATTTTGTTTGAATCTTTAAGAAGTAAGTGAGAAAAATAATCAATCATTGGTATTCGGCGAAGATCGCGGTATCCCAACCCTCGGGCAATGCTTTCCAGACGGAAACTCGGCACAGCCTCGTTTCCGTCTGGAAAGCATTACCCTCGGGTTGAGATACCTTGATCTTCACCGAATACCAATGATAGAGATTCTCTTTATCTAATTATTTCACAGGTCCGAGACCAGTATACACAAAGCATCCTAATGTGTATTGACCCCTACTTCATTAATTTGGATGTTTTGTATATTTAGTTCAGATTCATAACTGCATATACAAAAAAAAATTAGTTTCAGTGACCCATAGAAAACAGTTTTTATAAAATGACTGTTTTTATGGAGGAAAGGTTTTAAGGAATTAAAACATTAAGATACTTTGTGTATACGAGCCCAGAAATTCCTTATCCGTCCTTACTTGGCTATAGGATGACAGATACTGGACTATACTAACATTTCAGACTATGTGTCTGTGAAATGCATGAATGTAAAGAATTAACCTGTTTTAAAATGTATGTTTAAACGTTTAAACTGGTGTGTTTGTTTTTTCTTTAAAATAGTACGTTTTCTGAAGAGTTTGTTGAGTGTTCGTTTCATGACAGATCATATCTCTCAAGTTCAGTTTATTTATAATGTTTAAGATTGTCCTGATTATTTTTTTTTTATATAATTAGAAGTTAACTGCATAAGATATGTGGTGCACATTAAACAGCAGGGGCAGATCCATAGCAGGTTTATAGGGGTTACTCAAAGCAATAATTAATTTTTCGTGGAAAGTTTAGCCAGAAAGTTAATTATCATGTAACTAGCCTTATCAAACCCCTTTTCTGGAAATCGTGCATCTAACTATAATAATCTCTCAGTCCTTGATACAAGTCCACTGTAAAGAGACACCAACACAAGATCTTTACATCCCTGACAGTCTGTTATGAAACAAACAAAACAAATTCTTACTATCAAACTTCATTGTAGAATATACACCCATGAAAATCTTTACATAACTGTCTATAGTTGTATGTCTTTCCATTCAACAGGTGCTTTCAGCTGCAACAGTAGTGGCAAAACATACGTCAGCATTATGTAATGCGTGTAGACTTGCGTCCAGTAAAACTGACAATCCTGTGGCAAAGAGACACTTCGTACAGAGTGCTAAAGACGTGGCCAACAGTACTGCTAATTTGGTTAAAGCAATTAAGGTAAGTGTACTTTGCAATCAAATCAGGATGGTGAATTGTTAATTGCTTCAGTGTAAGTAGGGGCTTCTTAAGTCATTCTTCACCTTAACTCAGTAAATGCTTCTTTTATCTCATGGGCAAACAGTGTAGATCCTGATAACCCAGCACATCCATGCCATCTGATCAGGATTTTCAATGTTGGCTTTAAGAATAATTAGGATATTTCTGACCAAGACGTTGCGCAACCTGTGTAAATCTAGATGGCTGATCTGGATCTTCCCCAGTTGCCCATGTGACCCGTGTGATAAAAAGTGATGGTTCTACGGGGTTTGCATTCTTGTTCTTACTGCCTAATATTTCCAAGTAGGAACTTTTCCATTCAGATTGATTCATAAAATAGAGTTCCCAGAGGGTATTGACAGAATATTTCTGAATATATTTGCATATACTGAATATATTTGCATATACTGAATATATTTGCATATACTGAATATATTTGCATATACTGAATATATTTGCATATACTGAATATATTTGCATATACTGAATATATTTGCATATACATTCAGATAAAGGCAGGTTACATAATAAGATATGATCTTATATGAACTGTTCTTGTCTGAGCTTCTGGGAATTTATTTATTAATATGGGTAAGACATTTTAAGATTTTCATCAGTAAAATGCCATTTTCTTGAGTAATAAATTGGATTGATCATAATTTTCTACAAGTTCATTTATTAAAAATTCTTTATTTTGGAATGTTTTAAATTTAAGTAAATTTTAATATTTTGTAGCTGTAATTCTTGCAAGACATATGCACCAGCTGATATGCACATTACGCAACATTTTGGAAGAGAAGGACTGAAGATTATAAAGCTGAGATTGGAAACCAGTCTCAAATCTCAAGCGACCATTTCAGCCAATCAGATGCTTGAGATTTGAGACTGGTTTCCATGCTCAGTTTTTTAACATTGGACAAAGATTAAAATGACCAATGCAAATCTACAAAATATCACATGCTCCGTATGGACAATCAGATTTGTTACCGAAACGCAGGGTATCTAAGCGATTCTAAACAGACGAAAAAAAAACTTACCCAAATTTATCGTACAACATTTAAGAATCATATCTTTTTAGAATTACAGCAACATTTGTGACTTGAGACATGAAGAAAAACAACCATTTATTATTGCAGGCATTGGATAGTAATTTTACAGAAGAGAATCGGCAGAAGTGTGCCGAGGCAGCGAAACCTCTGGTACAAGCTGTGGAAGAGCTCACAACATTTGCTTCCTCGCCAGAGTTTGCCTCCAAGCAGGCTAAGATAAGTCCTGAGGTGAGTTGATGTGTGAGGGAGGAACCTTTAAACCAAGTTTCAGTAAAATTTTATGTACCGTCATTGTTCGAATATAAGCCGCATTCATGTATAAGCCGCACCCTCCTAAACCTGATGGAATGATGAAAAATGGCTTAATGCAATGTATAAGCAGCCTAACCTGTGTATTAGCCGCACCCCCAACTTTTTACTGCCAAATTCTGGAAAAAAAGTGCAGCTTATATTCAGACAATGACAGTAGTTTAGATTACCAATCTAAACTTTTGTGTTCCACTCAATACCATCATGATCATAACTGAAGCCAAAAAAAAGAATCATTCCTTAAATGTGTCGGCAATATGAACAGATGGCTGACATTGTAATATCCTTTTATGAATTCTTTTCTTGACATAGACTGGTTTTATCACATGACATGTGCAAACACGTAGATCTTTTTCAGCCAGCACATCAATGTTGTCTGATCAGGATCTAACTCTTTGATTCCTTGTGAATTGAAAGCGAACTGTGTTGATCCAGATTAGATGGCATGGATGTGCCAGCTTATCTGGTTCTTGCATACCAGATCAGGTCATCCGGTGTTTTCACCCTTGTAGGAAATTTTGATTCTACACCCCCCATGTAGAATGAGTCATTCGCCTTATATGACGTCACGACGTCTGACGCATTTATAAATGAACGATGGAGTGTCTCGTATATCACTCTGCTACTATAAAAAAAGTAGTACAAAGAAAAATTTACAGGAAATACCCCCAAGATGTGCAAAAAATACGGTATGCATGAAAAGATATCATTCACTTATGTTGGGTTAAGATCGCGTGATCCAGCCCTTGTGAAATATGTACTTAGGCGGTAACGAGGCTCTGCCAAGTTGTGCATATTTCACTCGGGCTGGATCACGCAATCTTCACCCAACACACGTGAATGATACTTATAATCTAGATGGTTAACCCATTGATAACAGCCTTACACCATGTAGAAATGGATTTAGCCAATATTAACCTGTTACTCCATTTATACTGATTTTCTTCACATGTGCCAAGATACAGTCCGGATGGCAGAGATGTTTTGTCTGATCTTGATCTACATTTTATGCCAGCAGTATATAACAGATATATCACATGGGTAAATGAAAACTAGTGCACAGATAGCATATGATTGTGTTATGTTACAGGCTAGACAAGCACAAGAGCCCATTACGTCTGCCGGCAAGTCGCTCATCAGCGGTGCATGTAAGATGCTGGAAGCTGCAAAACAACTGGCCATCAACCCGAAAGATCCACCTACATACCTACAGTACTCGAACCACTCCAAGAGTGTCTCGGATGCTATCAAGAGACTAGTCTCAGCTATAAGGTAGTTTGATGATCTTAACCCTTTCGAATTTATACGAATTTTTATGCAAGAGTGTCTCGGATGCTATCAAGAGACTAGTCTCAGCTATAAGGTAGTTTGATGATCTTAACCCTTTCGAATTTATACGAATTTTTATGCAAGAGTGTCTCGGATGCTATCAAGAGACTAGTGTCAGCTATAAGGTAGGTTTGATGATCTTAACCCTTTCGAACTTATACGAATTTTTATGCAAGAGTGTCTCGGATGCTATCAAGAGACTAGTCTCAGCTATAAGGTAGTTTGATGATCTTAACCCTTTCGAATTTATACGAATTTTTATGCAAGAGTGTCTCGGATGCTATCAAGAGACTAGTCTCAGCTATAAGGTAGTTTGATGATCTTAACCCTTTCGAATTTATACGAATTTTTATGCAAGAGTGTCTCGGATGCTATCAAGAGACTAGTGTCAGCTATAAGGTAGGTTTGATGATCTTAACCCTTTCGAACTTATACGAATTTTTATGCAAGAGTGTCTCGGATGCTATCAAGAGACTAGTCTCAGCTATAAGGTAGTTTGATGATCTTAACCCTTTCGAATTTATACGAATTTTTATGCAAGAGTGTCTCGGATGCTATCAAGAGACTAGTCTCAGCTATAAGGTAGTTTGATGATCTTAACCCTTTCGAATTTATACGAATTTTTATGCAAGAGTGTCTCGGATGCTATCAAGAGACTAGTCTCAGCTATAAGGTAGTTTGATGATCTTAACCCTTTCGAATTTATACGAATTTTTATGCAAGAGTGTCTCGGATGCTATCAAGAGACTAGTCTCAGCTATAAGGTAGTTTGATGATCTTAACCCTTTCGAATTTATACGAATTTTTATGCAAGAGTGTCTCGGATGCTATCAAGAGACTAGTGTCAGCTATAAGGTAGTTTGATGATCTTAACCCTTTCGAATTTATACGAATTTTTATGCAAGAGTGTCTCGGATGCTATCAAGAGACTAGTCTCAGCTATAAGGTAGTTTGATGATCTTAACCCTTTCGAATTTATACGAATTTTTATGCAAGAGTGTCTCGGATGCTATCAAGAGACTAGTCTCGGCTATAAGGTAGTTTGATGATCTTAACCCTTTCGAATTTATACGAATTTTTATGCAAGAGTGTCTCGGATGCTATCAAGAGACTAGTCTCAGCTATAAGGTAGTTTGATGATCTTAACCCTTTCGAATTTATACGAATTTTTATGCAAGAGTGTCTCGGATGCTATCAAGAGACTAGTCTCAGCTATAAGGTAGTTTGATGATCTTAACCCTTTCGAATTTATACGAATTTTTATGCAAGAGTGTCTCTGATGCTATCAAGAGACTAGTCTCAGCTATAAGGTAGTTTGATGATCTTAACCCTTTGGAATTTATACGAATTTTTATGCAAGAGTGTCTCGGATGCTATCAAGAGACTAGTCTCAGCTATAAGGTAGTTTGATGATCTTAACCCTTTCGAATTTATACGAATTTTTATGCAAGAGTGTCTCGGATGCTATCAAGAGACTAGTCTCAGCTATAAGGTAGTTTGATGATCTTAACCCTTTCGAATTTATACGAATTTTTATGCAAGAGTGTCTCGGATGCTATCAAGAGACTAGTCTCAGCTATAAGGTAGTTTGATGATCTTAACCCTTTCGAATTTATACAAATTTTTATGCAAGAGTGTCTCGGATGCTATCAAGAGACTAGTCTCAGCTATAAGGTAGTTTGATGATCTTAACCCTTTCGAATTTATACGAATTTTTATGCAAGAGTGTCTCGGATGCTATCAAGAGACTAGTCTCAGCTATAAGGTAGTTTGATGATCTTAACCCTTTCGAATTTATACGAATTTTTATGCAAGAGTGTCTCGGATGCTATCAAGAGACTAGTGTCAGCTATAAGGTAGTTTGATGATCTTAACCCTTTCGAATTTATACGAATTTTTATGCAAGAGTGTCTCGGATGCTATCAAGAGACTAGTCTCAGCTATAAGGTAGTTTGATGATCTTAACCCTTTCGAATTTATACGAATTTTTATGCAAGAGTGTCTCGGATGCTATCAAGAGACTAGTCTCGGCTATAAGGTAGTTTGATGATCTTAACCCTTTCGAATTTATACGAATTTTTATGCAAGAGTGTCTCGGATGCTATCAAGAGACTAGTCTCAGCTATAAGGTAGTTTGATGATCTTAACCCTTTCGAATTTATACGAATTTTTATGCAAGAGTGTCTCGGATGCTATCAAGAGACTAGTCTCAGCTATAAGGTAGTTTGATGATCTTAACCCTTTCGAATTTATACGAATTTTTATGCAAGAGTGTCTCTGATGCTATCAAGAGACTAGTCTCAGCTATAAGGTAGTTTGATGATCTTAACCCTTTCGAATTTATACGAATTTTTATGCAAGAGTGTCTCGGATGCTATCAAGAGACTAGTCTCAGCTATAAGGTAGTTTGATGATCTTAACCCTTTCGAATTTATACGAATTTTTATGCAAGAGTGTCTCGGATGCTATCAAGAGACTAGTCTCAGCTATAAGGTAGTTTGATGATCTTAACCCTTTCGAATTTATACAAATTTTTATGCAAGAGTGTCTCGGATGCTATCAAGAGACTAGTCTCAGCTATAAGGTAGTTTGATGATCTTAACCCTTTCGAATTTATACGAATTTTTATGCAAGAGTGTCTCGGATGCTATCAAGAGACTAGTCTCAGCTATAAGGTAGTTTGATGATCTTAACCCTTTCGAATTTATACGAATTTTTATGCAAGAGTGTCTCGGATGCTATCAAGAGACTAGTCTCAGCTATAAGGTAGTTTGATGATCTTAACCCTTTCGAATTTATACGAATTTTTATGCAAGAGTGTCTCGGATGCTATCAAGAGACTAGTCTCAGCTATAAGGTAGGTTTGATGATCTTAACCCTTTCGAATTTATACGAATTTTTATGCAAGAGTGTCTCGGATGCTATCAAGAGACTAGTCTCAGCTATAAGGTAGTTTGATGATCTTAACCCTTTCGAATTTATACAAATTTTTATGCAAGAGTGTCTCGGATGCCATCAAGAGACTAGTGTCAGCTATAAGGTAGTTTGATGATCTTAACCCTTTCGAATTTATACGAATTTTTATGCAAGAGTGTCTCGGATGCTATCAAGAGACTAGTCTCAGCTATAAGGTAGTTTGATGATCTTAACCCTTTCGAATTTATACGAATTTTTATGCAAGAGTGTCTCGGATGCTATCAAGAGACTAGTCTCAGCTATAAGGTAGTTTGATGATTTTAACCCTTTCGAATTTATACGAATTTTTATGCATGTGCAACCATTGTAGATCCGTATCAGCCAGCACATCCTTGCCATCTGATCAGGATCTACACTGGTTGCATTTTGGTCAGAAATAACCTAATGAATCAAAAAGCGAACAGTTTATATCATGATCTGACAGCAGATCTAAGGAGGAAAGGTTTATCCAAAATGGTCAATATATTCCCTCTGCCGCACTGCTGCAAGTTGTTCACAGTAAAATCATGTTCGAAGATCATATAACAGAGACAGAAAATGAGATCTCAAGCAGTTGATTTACTGCAATTGAAAACACTGCAAATGGACCAATGAAAAGCTAAGAGTTTTGAAGCTGGGTCTCAACACTGAGCATTGCTGCTCTACAAAACAAATATCAGATTGAAGAACCGTCATTGTTCGAATATAAGCCGCACTCGTGTATAAGCTGCACCGCCCCAAAAAGTGATAGAACAGATGTAAATGGCTTAACGAAAAGTATAAGCAGCCAAACCTGTGTATTAGCCGCACCCCCAACTTTTTACTTCCGAATTCTGGGGAAAAAGCGCGGCTTATATTCAAACAATGACGGTAATGTGGTTTAGTCAGATAATTGTTTTGTAGAAATCAATTTGCTCTGTTTATTCTGATTATCTTCTGAAAAGTCATAAATTACAGGGTTTTAATGTGTTCATATTTAAATTTGTAGGTCCTATTTATACCCCCACAAACGAAGTTTGAGGGGGTATAGAGGAGTGAGCTTGTCGGTCGGTCGATCGGTCGGTCGGTCGGTTGGATTCTTCGTTTCCGGATGATAACTCATGAAAGGCTTGACAGAATTAAATAATTTTTGGTACACAGGTATATCGTCATAAGATACAGATCAAGTTCGATTTTGGGACTGGTGGGGTCAGTGTCAAGGTCACTGTTACTAAAAATAGAAAAATGGTTTCCAGATGATAACTCATGAAATACTTCACAGATTTAATCCTTGTTTGGTAAATAGATGTAACATCACAAGATACAGGTCAAGTTCGACTTTGGGGCTGGTGGGGTCAATGTCAAGGTCAGTATTACTAAAAATAGAAAAATGGTTTCTGGATGATAACTCATGAAACACTTCACAGATTAAATACTTTTTTGGTATATAGATGTAATATCCGAAGATACAGGTCGAGCTCGACTTTGGGGCCTGTGGGGTCAATGTCAAGGTCACTGTAACTTAAAAAAAAAGAAAATTTGTTTCTGGACTATAACTCATGAAATACTTCATAGATTTAATTATTTTTTGGGTCGCAGATGTAACATAACAAGATATAGGTCACTGTTATTTAAACTTCAAAACTTTGTTTCCACTCAGTAACTGAAGCTTGGAATGAGATTCTTAAATGAAATTTGGTGTACTGGTGATTTTTGTGAAGATGACTTTTTGGATTCAAAGTAAGGCCTGTGGGGTCAAGGTCACTGTTACTAAAAATAGAAAAAAACTGTATGCTCAATAACTTTGGTTCAGAATGAGATATTGTGATGAAAATTGCTATATAGGTAGTGTCTGTGAAGACGAAACTTTGTATTGAAATTGGGCCTAATGGGGTCAAGGTCACTGTTCACTGTTACTAAAAATAGAAAAAATGTTTGTGGATGATTTCTCATGAAAAGCTTCACATATATAAACATTTTTGGCACACTGTTGTTAAAAGTTAGGTAAAGGTCACTAAAGGTTACTAACATACTCAAACCATTTCTGCTCAATAAATTTAGAAGGAATGAGATATTGTGATGAAACTTGCTGTATATGTGGCTACTGTGAAGACGACACTTTGATTCGAAGCATTCCCAGTTCAATTATCAAGTACACATGTGGGGGTATTTAATCACTTTCAGTGATAATTCTAGTTGCTATTTGTTATGGTAGAAATGAAAATTTGGAGAAAAAAAAAGAATATGTTTCTTTGTGGTAACAGGGACAGTGCGCCAGGACAGAAGGAATGTGATGAAGCGATTGATAAAGTCAACAAGTCAATCCGAGACCTGGACCAGGCATCACTGGCAGCCATCTCCGGAAATCTGCCTTCCAGAACAGAGAGATCTCTTAGGGTAAGACGCTTGTTCTGTAGTCCAAGGTGTACATTTAAACTTTTTAGTCTATTCGTGACTTAATTAGGCACATGTGGCAGCCATCTCAAGAAATCTACTATACAATGTTAGAAACTCCTACCATTGGGTAGAATCAGGGTATAACTATAGAAAGTGTTGGACTGGGAGTTTATTGATAACTTAGTGACCATTCAAATTCCTAACACTTGAAATTCTGAAAGTAATTCTTGTGAGACAGGTTGGTCTCAGTTACACCAGAAATGTGTTTTGAAAGAGATATGTGGATTATTTAAATTCCATTTGATTACCGTATATACTTAGCCATAGGTCGATCCATTCATAAGTCGAGGGGTGGATTTCCACCCCTTAAAGGCCGTTTTTTGCCTTTTACTCTTTCATAAGTCGAGTTGATAAACTGCTAAAATTGTGACTGAATAAGCAACTTTTATGCAGGTATTTACGACCAAAAACATCGCCGACGTAACCTTGAGAAAATCAATAAACATAAAATATTGTGGCTTTTTAAATTAATAAAAACAAGTACTGATACTGTTTACTTTATTTTAAGTACATAACAAAATAAATACGACTATAATTCACAGCTTTATTTCTTCAATGATATTCCGTCAATAAGTGCGATATTTTAACTGTTTAAAATATTATTAAAAGCTCTAAAGCATTTACACTCATTCTATTTCATCACAATTTATGCGAAAGACCACTTTTCTGATTACACAACATGGATTAAAATCCCTCAAAACTGTTTATTATACCCCCACAAACGAAGTTTGAGGGGGTATATAGGAGTGAGCTTGTCGGTCGGTCTGTCGGTCGGTCGGATTCTTTGTTTCCAGATGATAACTCATGAAAGGCTTGACAGAATTAAATAATTTTTGGTACACAGGTATATCGTCATAAGATACAGGTCAAGTTCGATTTTGGGGCTGGTGGGATCAGTGTCAAGGTCACTGTTACTAAAAATAGAAAAATGGTTTCCGGATGATAACTCATGAAACAATTCACAGATTTAATCCTTGTTTGGTAATTAGATGTAACATCACAAGATACAGGTCAAGTTCGACTTTGGGGCTGGTGGGGTCAATGTCAAGGTCAGTATTACTAAAAATAGAAAAATGGTTTCCAGGTAATAACTCATGAAAAACTTCACAGATTAAATCCTTTTTTGGTACATATATGTAATATCAGAAGATACAGGTCGAGTTCGACTTTGGGGCCTGAGGGGTCAATGTCAAGATCACTGTAACTTAAAAAAGAAAAATTGTTTCTGGACTATAACTCATGAAATACTTCATAGATTTAATTATTTTTTGGGACACAGATGTAACATAACAAGATAAAGATTAGGTTTGACTTTGGGGCCTGTGGGTTCAAGGTCAAGGTCACTGTTATTTAAACTTCAAAACTTCGTTTCCACTCAGTAACTATAGCTTGGAATGAGATTCTTAAATGAAATTTGGTGTATTGATGGTTTTTGTGAAGATGACTTTTGGGATTCAAGGCCTGTGGGGTCAAGGTCACTGTTACTAAAAATAGAAAATAAACTGTATGCTCAATAACTTTGGTTCAGAATGAGATATTGTGATGAAAATTGCTATATAGGTAGTGTCTGTGAAGACGAAACTTGGTATTGAAATTGGGCCTGATGGGGTCAAGGTCACTGTTACTAAAAATAGAAAAAATGGTTTCTGGATGATTTCTCATAAACAATGTTTGGCACACAGTTCTAAGATAAAAGTTAGATAAAGGCCACTGTTACTAACATATTTAAACCATTTCTGCTCAATAAATTTAGAAGGAATGAGATATTGTGATGAAACTTGCTGAATATGTGGCTACTGTGAAGATGACACTTTGGATTGAAAGTGGGGCACATTATGCCATTGATTCGAAGCATTCCCAGTTCAATTATCAAGCATACATGTGGGGGTATTTAATCACTTTCAGTGATAATTCTAGTTATGATTAGATGTCTGATGTTCGTTGTTATAGTTAACACGTAACTCCGCCTTCCACTAATAGAAATAATCTTTAAAATTCATATGCGAGCTCTGATTGGTGGGAGGCGGAGTTTCTGTACGATTTTGTCATGCTAACTTGCTACTGATTGGCTTAAGCAAAGCTGTAAGACAATCCCAGCGTAGCGGAAAGTTGGGGCAAATTGGCAGGTGATTTTCCAATAAACTTCCTTTGTTATGTCGGGTTTGTTTTGATAGCAATTAGCGACTGTCGGCGAGAGTACACAGGAAAATGTGTACCGTTATCAAATGTCACCACGGTTTGACATGCACTCGGCAGTTTTCGGCGACAATTTTCTACAATCAAGGTGTATCAATAAAATTGAATAGACCCTGGTTCAATCTTGATTTACTCAGTCGTTAGTAAAATAATATTTCTCTTATTACATGTTTCAATTTAGAAAACGTGTAATTATATTTAAAAGCATTTCAAGAAAACGTCTTTCGGCAATTGTGTAAAACGTGAATAATTTTATTTTATAATTTCTACAAACAATCGCTGTATGTAGAATTCTAATGTTGCAATAAATTTTCATCCCGTTTCTCAATGAATTAAATGTCATATAGATACAACGTATCTCCGAATACTGCCTATACTCGCTAGCGATTCACGTGGATTTTTCAACCGCTAAATTTGTGTAAACGTGAATAATTATATTTTCTAATTGTCTACAAACAAGCGTTTTAGATAAAACGCTAATATTGCAATAACTTGTCTTTTTGTTTTTCAATGAAATCAAGGTTAAATAAATACGAAAGTAACACCATATACGGCTTTACCCGGCAACACGTTAAGAACAACAACAACTAATCAAAATGACGGCGATTAGCGACGATTTTTTAAAGGTTCATTTCTTTCTCTCGGCCATAAGTCGAATCAACTTTTTAGAAGTGTTTTTGAAAGGAAATAACCTCGACTAATGGCTGAGTATATACGGTAGGCCAGAGAAAATAAATTATTAGATTCTCATCCGGATTTTGGGGAAAAAAGGGGCGGACGGGAACTTTTTAATTTTTTATTTTTTATTAACGAAGAAGGTATTTCGGGATGGTCTAAATTCCGTTTTGTATGGAACATAATATGTTTCGATTTATTTACCAATACATTTTTTTGGGGCAGGTGGTTTAGGACAGGGGTGGGCGGGGATGAGAATCTAAAATATTTTTTTCTCTGGCCTTACATACCGAGGGCTTAGTGCGAAACTATTCTATCCTGTATAGAAATATGAAGCAGATAGAATAGTTTCGCACTAAGCCCTCGATACATGCATGTAAACAGTGAATCTAAGATCTGTTTTGGACAAAGAGATCTTAAATTCACTATTTACTTCTTACACACACTCTTGGGGCTCAAAGATCATAAAACTGAGTTGGGAAACCAGTCCTAAGTCTCAAGATCTGACTGACTAGTCTCCACTTCAGCCAGTCAAATGCCTGAGATTTAAGACTGGCCTCAAGTCTCGTTAGAAGATATTTCCATTTTCATGGAATTGCAAACTTTGGTTGATATATTGTTATGTAAGAAAACTGTTACCTTGTGTTACAGTCGTACCAGGAGCAGATGATCAGCTGTTCCAGAGAAATCCTAGAGACAATAGAACAGGTGAAGAGAGCAGCTTCTGGAGAACCAGAGAAACTGGGACATGTGGTAAGTCTGCACTTCTATACCAGACTTTAACATTCCACCATATGTATGTGCCAAGTGTCAAGTTAACATTAATAAAATTAAAGAAAAACCTCTAGGCCTGGAGGTTATAAAGCTGAGTTTGGAAACCAGTCTCAAATCTCAAGCATCTGATTGGCTGAAATGGCGACCAGTCGCCATTTCAGCCAATCAGATGCTTGAGATTTGAGACTGGTTTCCAATCTCAGCTTTATAACCTTGGGCACTGATTAACTCTTGGCTCTCAGATACTACTTTCATCTGATGGGCTTACAGTTTCATGAGGTTATTCCTGACCAAGAAGGGAACACTGTAGATGGGCTTACAGTTTCATGAGGTTATTCCTGACCATAAAGGGAACACTGTAGATGGGCTAACAGTTTCATGAGGTTATTCCTGACCAAGAAGGGAACACTGTAGATGGGCTAACAGTTTCATGAGGTTATTCCTGACCAAGAAGGGAACACTGTAGATGGGCTAACAGTTTCATGAGGTTATTCGTTACCAAGGAGGGAACACTGTAGATGGGCTAACAGTTTCATGAGGTTATTCCTGACCAAGAAGGGAACACTGTAGATGGGCTAACAGTTTCATGAGGTTATTCCTGACCAAGAAGGGAACACTGTAGATGGGCTAACAGTTTCATGAGGTTATTCCTGACCAAGAAGGGAACACTGTAGATGGGCTAACAGTTTCATGAGGTTATTCCTGACCAAGAAGGGAACACTGTAGATGGGCTAACAGATTCATGAGGTTATTCCTGACCATAAAGGGAACACTGTAGATGGGCTTACAGTTTCATGAGGTTATTTCTGACCAAGAAGGGAACACTGTAGATGGGCTTACAGTTTCATGAGGTTATTTCTGACCAAGAAGGGAACACTGTAGATGGGCTTACAGTTTCATGAGGTTATTTCTGACCAAGAAGGGAACACTGTAGATGGGCTAACAGTTTCATGAGGTTATTTCTGACCAAGAAGGGAACACTGTAGATGGGCTAACAGTTTCATGAGGTTATTTCTGACCAAGAAGGGAACACTGTAGATGGGCTTACAGTTTCATGAGGTTATTCCTGACCAAGAAGGGAACACTGTAGATGGGCTTACAGTTTCATGAGGTTATTCCTGACCAAGAAGGGAACACTGTAGATGGGCTTACAGTTTCATGAGGTTATTCCTGACCAAGAAGGGAACACTGTAGATGGGCTTACAGTTTCATGAGGTTATTCCTGACCAAGAAGGGAACACTGTAGATGGGCTTACAGTTTCATGAGGTTATTCCTGACCAAGAAGGGAACACTGTAGATGGGCTTACAGTTTCATGAGGTTATTCCTGACCAAGAAGGGAACACTGTAGATGGGCTTACAGTTTCATGAGGTTATTCCTGACCAAGAAGGGAACACTGTAGATGGGCTTACAGTTTCATTAGGTTATTCCTGACCAAGAAGGGAACACTGTAGATGGGCTTACAGTTTCATTAGGTTATTCCTGACCAAGAAGGGAACACTGTAGATCCAGGTAAGACAGCATGGATGTTCCAGCCTATCTGCATCTACACTGGTAGCCCATGTTATAAAAGATAGACCCGACTGGTAGAGGGTTAAAAATGCATAGTTTTGAAACCATTCAATATCCAGCAGTATAGAATTTTACAATGGGTAAACTACTTTTTTTCTGGGATATCTTAATTTTACCAGGTGACAAAGACTGCAACCTACTTTGACATTTCTTTTTTGAATGCATCCAGCAGCAATTGTTCTTAGAGGTATGTGTGTGAAGTTAGTCTGAAGTTGTTTCATTTTCAGACTGCTTGTTTCTCTGTTGCTAGGTTACCAAAATGGCCAACTACCTTGACCCGTTGTCAGAGGCAGCAACCGGTGCAGCATCGTTGATGACGAACTCGAAGCAGCAGATGTCCACGTTAGATCTGACAAAGACTGTAATAGAGTCTGCTCTACAATTTTTGTATTCTTCTAAAGAGGGAGGTGGCAATCCAAAGGTAAGTGTTGATCTTATGTAAAGATAAATAAATTAAAGAAAGATAAATAAATTAAAGAAAGATAAATAAATTAAAGACATCAAAACAAAACAAAATTTCTTTTGACACAAAATTCACATGTGCAGTTACTGTTGACATAAAACTTACTTAGGAGTTACTTTTGACATAATACTTACTGTTCAGTTACCGTGTTACTGTTGACATAAAACTAGCATATGCAGTTACTGTTGACATCAAACACTCCTCTGCACATGTGCAGTTAGTAACATAAAACACTCCTCTGAAGTCACAGTTACTTAAATTACACACTGGAATTCACCTTTGCAGTTACTCTCAACACAAAACTCAAATTCTCTTCTGAAGTTACTGTTGACATAATACTCACCTGTGCAGTTGATGTTGACATAAAACTCACCTTTCAGATGCTGTTGGCAATGAACTCACCTTTAGAGTTATTGTTGACACAAAACACCCATCTAGTTACTATTGACAAAAACTCACTTGTTACTCTTGAAATGTGCAGTTACTGTTGTCATAAACTTCCCTATTTAGTTAATGTTGAAATTAAACTCACTTGTCTAGTTACTGTTAACAACAAACTCTCTTGTGTAGTTCCTGTTTACCGTCATTGTTCGAATATAAGCCGCATTCATGTATAAGCCACACCCTCCTAAACCTGATGCAATGATGAAAATGGCTTAATGCAATGTATAAGCAGCCTGACCTGTGTATTAGCCGCACCCCAACTTTTTACTGCCAAATTCTGGGAAAAAAAAGTGCGGCTTATATTCAGACAATGACGGTAAGTTAAAACTTGTATGTACATGTACTGTTGACATTGTAGGCCTCTACTACACAAGAGAACATCACGACCGCTGCTGATGATATGAAGGATGTTGTACAGGACCTGCTGCAGATGTTAGAAGAGTCGGTGTCGCAGGCAGGAGAAGTGACGACCATGATCGACAAAATCAGCAAGTCCATCACCAAGGTGAGCAAAGGGCCCCTGCCACACCACTCCATCTTTCCCCAACTGTATTTTAGAGATGAAAATAGAGAGTTTGAACTTAAAAGCTTGGGTTGCCACTTAATTGAAAAAATGATTATTGGCAGCAAAGCAAAACATTTTTAACTTTTAAATAGACTTGTTGGTTTTATTATTTCAAATTGTGAAAGATAGGGCTGCGGTATTGTCTGGGAATGACTTACAATTGTGTTTGCATGTAGATAAAGATCACATTATCAGGAACAGTCTAACCTGCAATACTGTAAACAAAGACCACCTTTGGATAAGACCACGCTTCCACATTTGTTTTTTCTCCTCGGTGGTCTTTGAAGACAGGTCCCAAGGTTATAAAGCTGAGATTGGAAACCATTCTCAAATCTCAAGCATCTGATTGGCTGAAATGGCTACTGGTCACCATTTAAGCCAATCAGATGCTTGAGATTTGAGACTGGTTTCCATGCTCAGTTTTATAACCTTGGGCACTGGTTTGACTGTACATGCTCCAGTTGACAATAAAAAAACCTACCAGCTTGCTGAGTGAATCATACGCTGTCCTACTCCCTAACTCACTACACCAGACAATGACCTACTCTCTAAATCTCTGTCTTGTTTTACAGACGGATGAAAGGATTGAATTGAAGCAGGGTTTGAGCTTTGTGGACTACCAGACGAACATGGTGAAGCTTGCCAAGAACATTGCCAAAACAGCACAGGATATGGTAAACTTAATCTCTCTTAATGTACCTTTTGCACATTTAGAATTATAACCCTGTGCCTAAGAAACTTCTGTGTGAAAACAAAATAAATAGGAAAGAAATATGAATATTTTCTTGTAATTGAATGCAACTATTATTGCACAAAAGATGTCTAAATCGTTAATAAGTAATTTGTACAGATTTCTGCTTAAATTGAGACCCTGACTCACCTTGTTGCTCGTTCAATTTGTAATGAAATAATTGATTTTCAGGTTGGTAAGGCAGCAACAGATGTGGACAGCCTGGGACTGTTGGCCAACCAGCTGACCAGAGACTTTGATCTTCTAGCCAGTGACTCCAGGGGGGCTGCTGTGTCTGTCCAGAATATGGAGGTAATATAACTTGAAGTTTGATGGGTATCGCCATGTTTTCTTGACAAGAAGTGAACAAATATTTAATTTGAACATAATCTTCTATACAACTATTCTTGGTTATCAGCACAGACAATCATTGGCTGTCTACATATACCCAGTATTTAGTTACAGGAACTGTTTATATTATTAATGTGACCATTCATTATTATTGATTGAGGTCATTTGCAGAAATGAATTGATTGAATAGTGAAAAGCGTAGACCCTGATGAGACTGAACAGACCCTGATCTGGGTCTTGACTGGTTATAAATGTAACTTAGCACTAATATTGTTGACCAAAACAATTCCAAAATTTCAAATGTGATAATCCTTGTCTAAATTGGCAGTGATTTGATTGTACTGTTTATCTGCCATTTTAACTGGAAAGTACTGGGCGCCGATCTGCATGTAAGCACTTAAAAGTTTTAATTGCAGATGATATCTTCTGATTTTGAATTGTTTACAGATTTCCAGTAGAATCCGTGTGAATGTACAAGATTTAGGAAAGAGTTGTATTGAGTTGGTGCAGGATGCTGGCAACCTTCAGGCTAACCCCAGTGATTCCTACGCCAGACAAGATCTTACACAACATGCTAGAAATGTCACAGAAAAAGTGAGTACATGTTTACTGTAAATCTTGATCAGACTATGGATTTGATGGTCAGTGGTCAGATACGAAACATGTCTAGAGCTAGAAAAGTTGTCATTAAAAAAAATCAACTGTTTACTCTTTATATACAGGTGTTATCGCATCTATCCAGATCAGCCAACACATCCCTGCCATCTTTTCAGGATATACACTGTTCGCTTCTTGGTCAGAAATAATCTAATGAATCACAAATCAGTGTATAGAATGTGCTAGCTGATCTGTGCCCAAGATCATAAAACTAAATCTGGAGATCAGTATCAAATCTCAAGGATCTGATTGGCTGAAATGGCGACCAGTCGCCATTATAGCCAATCAGATCCTAGAGATTTGAGACTGATCTCAAAACTTAGTTTTATGATCTTGGGCCCAGGTACTGAGGTTATAAAGCTGAGATTGGAAACCAGTCTCAAATCTCAAGTATCTGATTGGCTGAAATGGCGACCAGTCGCCATTTCAGCCAATCAGATGCTTGAGATTTGAGACTGGTTTCCATGCTCAGTTTTATAACTTTGGGCCCTGGATACACACTGTTTGCCCTTGGGTTACAGCCATATTCCACTGAGTAGAGGTAAATGTGTAAGTGTTAGAATTTAATTTTTGTGTACATGATTTAACACGTCTCTTACTATTTTTCAGGTATCGTTTGTACTGGCTACGTTACAGTCGGGCTCGCGAGGTACACAGGCTTGTATTAATGCAGCCCACACAGTCAGTGGCATCATTGCTGACCTGGATACCACCATCATGTTTGCCACAGCTGGTACACTGAATGCTGACGGCGATGAAAGCTTTGCTGATCATAGGTAACTAGCATCTTTAATATTGTTTTAGTTTGTCATTTAACTTGGTGCTACAGATTCTTTGAGGCGAGGGGGTACTTCCCCATGATTGTAGTGAAAAAGAAGTACAAAAATGGATGGTTCTGCCAAGATGCCTAGCTGAAAGTCAATCCAATGCTTAACCCTGTACTCCTTGGGATATGGCTTTGTATCCCAGATGGCACACCCGTGCTCTGATCCGGATCTACACTGTTGCTTCTTGATCAGAAATACCTTATGAATCCAAACAGTATAGATCCTAATCAGCTAGTGCATCTGCTGCTACAGATCTACACTGTTTGCACATGCAATCAAAGTGATATCCAGGTATAACATTTTTAACCCTTTCCTGTATAGATACACCTTTATTGCTAGGGCGAACAGTTTAGATCCAGATCAGCCGGCACATGCGTGCCGTCTGATCAGGATCTAAACTGTTCGCTTTTTGATTCGTTAGGTTATTTCTGACCAAAATGCGACCAGTGCAGATCCTGATTAGACGGCACAGATGTGTATCTGTACAGGAAAGGGTTAACTTCTTTATTAATTATACTAAAAATAGTACTTTTTTTTCAGAGAGAACATATTGAAGACAGCCAAGGCATTAGTAGAGGACACTAAGACACTGGTCGCTGGAGCAGCCTCCAATCAGGAACAACTGGCTAATGCAGCACAGATGGCTGTAAAGACCATAACACGACTGGCTGATGTTGTCAAGTTTGGTGCTGGATCTCTCGGATCTGAGCAACAAGAGGCACAGGTATGATCTCGCAACTTACTGTTTTATAGCAGTATAGAGTTAAATCAGGGCCCAAGATTGTACAACTAAAACTATAGTCCAGTCTCAAATATGAGACATTTGATTGTTTGAATGGAGACTAGTTTCCATTTCAACCAATCATATGCCTGATATTCGAGACTGTTTCCCAATTTGGGGCCCTGCATATACATTTATGCACCACTAGGAGTTTTCAGTAAAGAAATGACACTTCAATGCTGTCAATTTTCCTGAGCCTTTCATAGACTAGGGTGAAGGTTTTCAGGATTATTCCTGAAATTCTGGATTCTATATGTCTAAACATGGTTGATTTTCTTTATTTTTCTTTATAAATTAACAAATTTTCAGGATTTTCTTACTTTCACCCATGTAAAGATTTAATGACATTTATCATTAACTAGTATACTGCTGTATTCAAAGGTGCTGCTAATCAACGCAGTCAAAGACGTCGCATCTGCTCTATCAGATCTGATCAGCGCCACCAAGAATGCTTCGGGGAAAAATGTTCAGGACCCTGCCATGTTACATCTCAAAGAGTCAGCAAAGGTTTGTCTTTTCTTCCCTGCTTGGCATGTTTGCAGTGTACAAATCTTAACAAATGAACACAAAAGGTTTTCATTCATTCATATCATTTACGAAAAGTTTAAATAAGCATATAAAAACACCCATAAGTACTTCATATTTATCTGCTAAACATTCCTATCCACAGGGTTTGGCTTAGTTTGTTCATAACAGGGAGAGGTGTCTTTTTTTCAGTTTAAGGGAGAAGTTAGCTAGGATTTTAGTATTTTGTATGAAACATGTGGGAACAATTTCTCCTTTGACCAACAAAGGGAGAAGTTGAGGCCATGTGAGATATTTCTTCCAAGTTTCCTTCTAAGCCATTCCCTGATCCAATATGGATGTTTGTTACTAAGATGGCCCCTGGAAATCTGTTGCGTTCTGTGTGTACACTTTTTTTTGCTTCAGTGAAAATATAATGCGTCAGTTAAGATGGGAAAGCATATAAAATTAGGTGTGACATTTCATAAGTTCAGTTGGTTTCTTCTAGGATTTCTTTGCTGTCTTAAAAGATTTTTCCCAGCACATATTTCTATGAACACAGCACCAGTGAAGCCTAATGCTCCAGTGTCCAAGATCATTGCCGAACATTATAAAATTGAGATTGGACACCAGTCTCAAATATGAAGCATCTGATTGGCTGAAAATGGATTGGCTGAAATGGAAACCACTGTTTCAGCCAATCAGGTGCTTGTAATTTGAGACTGGTCACCATTCTCAGTGTTATAATCTTGGGCCTATTCAATTGAGATTGGAGACCAGTCTAGAAACTCTAGCATTTGATTGGTCAGGTTGAAGACTGTGCACATTTTGAACCAATTGGCTCTTGGAGAATTCTGACTGGTCTCCAGTTTAAGTTTTACAATCTTGGTCCCAGTTTGATGTTGATGTGTCAGCTTTCCTATCATGGACACACAAACACTAAGCCTTTTTGTACTTTCCGTGTAATCATTCTATTCTGTGGAAGGCTTTTTTGTGGATATTTTTCAGTCATTAAGTTATATGAGCATAACATATAACAAATTCACAACCTTGTTTCTTCTAAATGATGGGTTTTGGGGAATCCACAAAATTGAATCCCAGATTTAATGATAAATTACATGTATTTGACATTAACCCTTTGAATGCTAAGTGAAGTGTTTGTTGTAACTGTGATCAATGCAGACCCAAAATGGGGCACGTCACGGGAAAAGGTACCTTCGGACGGCTGACGTCAATCTTTGAACTGACGTCATAAAGTTGAGCAGACGACATTTATTTTTATGCATTTCGCGTTAAAATATGTTGTTTTATTGTCAAAATGTGTAAGAAAAACACTTCATAGTTATTTGAAATTAATGGACAGTTGTTAGTTTATTCTAAATATAGTAACAACTAAAATGTCACAAAATATGACCGAAGGTACCTTTTCCCGTGGCGCGCCCCAAATAAGCCTTCACATCTGAAAAGTCTGATCACTGTCTACACAGTTCATGTTTCATTGAAAAGTTTTTATAAAACAATTTTAGAACAATGAATTGTCTGCTAGAATTGTAAATGTGACAATTGCAGTACTTAGCACTTAAAGGTTTAAGCATTTCTCAATGGTTAGATTTCTTTAACCCTTTACTCCATATAAGCAGCTTATATTGTTTGAGCGAACAGTGTAGATCCAGGCCCCGTGATTATAAAACTTTTTTCATGATCGACTCAATTTGAGCATGAAAATTTGATGGCTTCATTTCTGTTCATTATATAAAATAAAACATTTTAAACTGAATATATGACGAAATTGCTCTCAAGAACAAGTGTTGAACAGATAGTTATTCCTTTTTTATGAAGACTGTTTATGTTTTAGACATTTTAAGTTTGAGCACAGAATTGAGTTGAGCATGAGAAAAGTTATATAATCACTGGGCCAGATCAACCTGCGCATTCCTGCAGTGTGATCAGCATAAATTTACACTGTTTTCTTTTTGATTCATTAGGTTATTTCTGACAAAGAAAAGAACAGTGTAGATCCTGATCAGACATCACAGATGTGTACTGTTCTCTCGTGCAATTAAAGTTGTATCTGTGAGGCTAAGGGTTACAGAAATAATAATACTCCCTAAATTTGAGTTGTAAAGTATTTGTAGCGATGTATATGTGCATTATTTTCAGACTCAATCAGTTCGGCCATTTTCGGGACAATATAGGTCGTATGTTTCGGGCATGTACGCATAGGTGCAACTGAGAACAAAATAAACGAAAAAGATTAATGGACGGTTTAAGATTTTGTTAGTGTTAATGCACAATCAAAATGACAGTTAAATAACTGATGCCCAAATTTCAGTTTAAAAGTGCCAGAGAGATCCGCAGTCGTTTTCTACTACTGTTAGACTGACAAAACATTGTGGTGTAAATAGTTTAGAATACAAATTTATAGAGGGGGTGTGTTTAGAATACAAATGTATAGAGGGGATGTAGCTTTTCAGACAGGGTTATGATTTTCACAATGCAGGGATATCTCTTATATGCTACATGCTGCAAGTAGCATGTCCAGATATCAAGTACTGTTATGTTATAGGATATAACTTGTATCCAACGTGTTACCAGTGTAGATCCAGATCAACCTGCACTGTGGTGCAGTCACATCTGGGCCCAAGATCATAAAACAAAATCTGGAGATCAGTCTCAAATCTCAAGCATCTGATTGGCTGAAATAGCGACCAGTCGCCATTTCAGCCAATCAGATCCTTGAGATTTGAGACTGATCTCAAAACTTAGTTTTATGATCTTGGGCCCAGGATTTTCACTGTTCACTTGCTAATCAGAAATAAATGTCATAATCTAAAAATGAACAGTGTAAATCCTGGTCAGAATGCATGGATGTGCTGGCTGATCGGGGCCCAAGATCGTAAAACTGAGATTGAAAAGCAGACTCAAATCTCAAAAATCTGATTAACTGAAATTGCAACCAGTCACCATTTCAGCCAATCAGATGCTTGTGATTTGAGTCTGGTCTCCAGCTTTAGTTTTTAATCCTGGACCCAGGATCTACAATGGTCACCCATAGGATATAA
This sequence comes from Corbicula japonica, assembly GCA_038501625.1. Taxonomy (NCBI): domain Eukaryota; kingdom Metazoa; phylum Mollusca; class Bivalvia; order Venerida; family Cyrenidae; genus Corbicula; species Corbicula japonica. The sequence continues at coordinate 8,415,367 of JAZAYU010000023.1, forward strand.
GTAGTGTCCATCGAGTGAAAGGGTTAAGAAAGGAACATTCTATATATTTATATTATCGGCATGTTACATACAGAAACCATATCAGTGAAGATGCTACAGTAAACATTTTATTGCCAGAAAACAACAGTTTTGCTGCGTTTCTTAATTATTTCTATATTTAGAGCTTTATTTTATAAAAAATAATGTTTATTAATAGAAAAAAAGAATAAAAATGCTAGTTATGTTTATGTTGGGGAAAAAAGTGCCTTTAATGAGTTTATTAAGGTTTTAGGGACCGCTTACATATAAACTTAGTTTATGCAAAAAACAAAAAATGGGGATGAAAAAATATAATAAAAACTATCGTGCTAGCACAGAAAAGGATCTAGGAACAAATATTTGTTCACTTTTTACTTTATGTTTGGTTTAGAAAAAAAAAGAAAAAGAAACATTGGTATTTTTTTTTAATTGTTTAAATTTAAGTTGTTAATGTTTGGTAGAGAATGATCCAGAAACAAATTTGTTTGACTTATTATTATTTAATAATTACGGTTAAAAATGGACTTTTACAATTTTTGTACAATTTGTAGCGTAAAGTGTGAAATTTCACGTAAACTTTCTGCTGTTTTCTAGCTGTTGTGACTGTAATTTTACATATCATTCATCATCATTCAGTGTTTAAATACACCTAGGATTCTGAGAAATTTCATTAAATCTATTCTAACCATACCAATGTTAGCCCTGTGCCCAAGGTTATAAAACTGAGCATGGAAACCAGTCTCCAATCTCAAGCATCTGATTGGCTGAAATGGCGACCAGTCGCCATTTCAGCCAATCAGATGCTTGAGATTTGAGACTGGTTTCCAATCTCAGCTTTATAACCTTCAGCCCGGTACTCCATTGGATATGGCTATTATCTCATGGATGTCTGTCTCATCAGGATCTACACAGTTTGCTTTTTCATTCGGTATACAGTTATTTCATATCGAGGGGTCAGTGCAAAACTATTGTAACTCCTTCTTTATTTCAATGTAGTTACAATAGTTTTGCACTGACCCCTCGATATGTGATTTGGGAACAGTCAAAATGTTGGCCCGAGGTGGAGGGGATAGTGTTGAACTGTTCAAAACACTATCCCCGACACCGAGGGACAACTGTTTGACTGTTCCCAAATCAAATATGAAATAACTGTTTTATTACCTGATCAATTACTGTTTTAACAGTACTTAAAGATAAAAAAGGAACAAGAAAATAATTTTGCAAATATGTTTTAATTAAACTTTTTTAATTTAACAATCTTGTAACTATGTCACACTGCCAACATTTTGTATGTCAGTAGGTTTTCATATTGTTTTTCTCTGTTATTTCATAAAAAAACTTAAGGAAACTGTCATTCTGCTGACAAAATTTTAATTTGTTTAAATACTTTACCACGTTTTATTTATGGAGAAATAAGCATTGGAGTCAATTTGTTTCTTTACTGTTTGACATGACGTCATGAAGTCAGAGCACAGGAGGGAAACAGTCAAAACTATTGACCGGTCAACAGTTCGCAAACATGGACTTTTTTTAGAATTTCAGAAAACAGTCAAAACTATCAAATTACAAGTATATAAGGTATCAGGTAATAATTATAACTGACCAAGGAGTGAACACTGTAGATCCTGATCAGACAGCGCAGATATGCCAGCTGATCTGGATCTACACTTGAAACATGTGATAAAGTCCTTGATATGGCTCCAAGGTTATAAAGCTGAGTTTGGAAACCAGTCTCAAATCTCAAGCATCTGACTGGTTTCCATGCTCAGCTTATAACCTTGGGCAATGGAGTGAAGGGTTATGTATCTTGAGGTGAAATTATCTGATGAATATACGACATTAAATTTTGTGCATTCAAAATGTGGAGAAAACACTTGCCCAAGGATTCCATTAGAATAGATGACAGTATCCATGTGTTACATTTCTAGATGTTGTTACATACATATCATTTGATGTTGTTGTTATACAGTATCAGTGTTTATCATAGTCGCTTTCAATAAAATTGTTTTTCAAAAGTTGAAAAGACTTGGAAGTTTTTAAGACACTATTGAAAATATATATGACATTGTCCGAATATTATAAAAATGACTTTGGAGACCAGATGCAAATCTCGAGCACCTGATCAGCTGAAATGGCGACTGGTCACTTTGTACTTTCCAAATTCTTTTGAAAGGTAGCAATCACCAATTAGATTTCAACAGTGCACCACATTATCACATAAGGCACAATTATAGACCAAGAACAAGCTAACATTTTATACTTAAACCAGCCTTTGCATCTGCACAGTGATCTAGATCTACACCATTTTCTATCCAGATAACAAATAAATGCTAATAAATATCTGTAAAACACCTCAATGATCAAAACTGGACCGGCTTGAATTAAGATGACTCCATGATAATAATAAAATAGGCTTATCATTGATTGTGAAGACCAGGGCTTAAGATCATAAATATGAGATTGAAGGCAAGTCTTAAATCTCAAGCATGTGATTGGCTGAAATGGAGACTAATCTGCATTTCAACCAATCAGAAGCTTGACATTATAGACTGGTCTGAAGTTTTAGCTTCATGATATTGGGTACAATTGTGTAGGACTTTGTGGACAGGGCCTAAGATCATATAACTAGAATTGGAGACCAGTCTCCAATCTTGAGCATCTGAATGTTTAATGGTCACCATTTCAGCTAATCAGTGCCCAAGGTTATAAAACTGAGCATGGAAACCAGTCTCAAATCTCAAGCATCTGATTGGCTGAAATGGCGACTGGTTGCCATTTCAGCCAATCAGATGCTTGAGATTTGAGACTGGTTTCCAAACTCAACTTTATAACCTTCAGCCCAGATGCTAGATAATGGAGACTGGTGTCCAGATTTCATTTTATGATCTTGGTCAGAGTTCTGTAATAAAGATAAGTGTATAAGTTGCACCAATGCTTTACAGAATGATATCCAAACATGTTTTATATGGCTGGAGTTTCCTGTAGTGTAGAATTGTTTGGTGAATCCCCTGTTACTGACAGTTATGCAGCTTTCTTGTCAACAGATTGTGAGAGTTCATTGTACACATAGGAATATGGAAAGATCTGGGACCAAGACTTTAAAACTGAGAACAGAGACCAGTCGTAATCACAATCATCTGATTGGCTGAAATACAGACTAGTCTCAAAATCTATTATGTCGTTGGTCTCTTTTTCAGCCAATCAGATGTTTGAGATTCGGTCTCAGTTTAATCATCATCAGGCCTGATAGACAGGGATAATGTCATCAATGTGGGTATTTGAAAAAAGTTGTACATTTCAAATTGAAAATTTTTGATTACACATCAGTTAAAACAGAATTGTGTTGAAGTTTTTATGAATGTCTTATTCCAAACAACAAAACCAATGCCCAAGGTTATAAAGCTGAGCATGGAAACCAGTCTCAAATCTCAAGCATCTGATTGGCTGAAATGGCGACTGGTGGCCATTTCAGCCAATCAGATGCTTGAGATTTGAGACTGGTTTCCAAACTCAGCTTTATAACCTTCAACCCAAGAGTATTCCTATGTATAGAATGACATGTTTGCAGTGCTTTGGACGTTGACCATAGGTTTTGCCCCTACAACTTCTCTGTTTAGTGTTGTATGATATTTTTACTAAAATATTGAAATGTCACACCATAATTTTGAATTATTCTATGACCTTTAAAGTTAGCAAATGTTTCAGTGTTGTACATTTTTACTTTATTTTATGGACCTGTGAACAATATTTAAGTTAGTGTGCTGTGCTGCTTTTAAAGAGTTATTTCCCTTTGGCTGAAGTGGTTTTTTCCCTAGTGCTTTCATGTATGCCTGTCAATAGAAACAGAGCTGTTTGAAATAACAAGTAATTGCTGCTAAACATTTACCCTGAGAGCTTGACAGTTTACCTAGGGGTTTCCTGAAGGCCCAGTTACTTGATAGGATGTTTCCCAACTCAAGAGCCAATTATCCAGTTTCAAATATCAAGCATCTGATTGGCTGAAATGCACACTAGTTTTGAAGACTCTAGCGTTCAATTGGTCAGTTTAAAGACTGTCCTCAATTTCAGCCAGTTATCTTCTTAAAATTGGAGACTGGTCTCCTGTCTCTGTTTGAGACCATGGACCCTTGCTCTGACTTAAGTGTAAGGCTCAAATCAGAGTCATTTTTGTCTTTTGGCAAACAATCCTTCATGACAATACGAACTGATATAAGCCAGTAAGCTTAACAATTCTCCATAAATTATGAAAGTTCAGGGTCCAAGTTCGTAAAACTGAGAATCGCAGACGAGTCTCAAATCTTAAGTTATAAGCTGAAATGTGAACTAGAGACTCTGTTTTAGCAAATCATATGCTTAAGATTTGAGACTTGTTTCCATTTTTGTGTTCTAGGGCACAGGTCATCTGGTTATGAAACCTGGAGATTAGGACCCAAAATCATAAAAGAGATTGGAGACCAGTCTCAAATCTCAATCATCTGATTTTGCTGAAATGAAGGTTAGATATTTGAGATTTGAAATTGGTTTCCAGTGCTGAAGTTGCACAGATCATTAAATTATAATCTTAATACCGGAGACCAGTCTCAGATGAAGGTCAGTCTTAGATCTGGTCCCAAGGTTATAAAACTGAGCATGGAAACCAGTCTCAAATCTCAAGCATCTGATTGGCTGAAATGGCGACTGGTCGCCATTTCAGCCAATCAGATGCTTGAGATTTGAGACTGGTTTCCAAACTCAGCTTTATAACCTTCAGCCCTGAGGTATCTTGGTGACTCAGAACTGACCAATTGGAAGCAAGAGATCTGCAACTCAGTTTTATAACTTTCAAATGTGTACGAAACTGCTGCTAGGAAAGCAGATATTAATGTCCATACTTCTCCCTACCTCATAATTAAGGGACAGCTCTTCCACTGCATGGCCTTAATGCCGTTTTATTTATCAGCTGTTGTCGTAATTAACTGATATTAACATGATTGGCTTTGACAGTAATCTATCCAGGAATTAGGTGAGAAATTCATCAGTTTGTAAGATAATTTTGTCAGTGTAGTAAATTTCAGTAACCATTATTTTAGACATTCATACAGCAAAGATTAAAATTTATTCAGTTAAGATTTATGTTAAGTTACAAAGTTTGTGTCCGGAGGAAACATAAAAATTTATTTGTTTGAAACAATTTTTTCCTGATTTCTTACAGGTGATGGTGACCAATGTAACATCATTGTTGAAGACAGTAAAGTCTGTGGAAGATGAGGCCACGAGAGGGACACGGGCTCTCGAGTCCACCATTGAAGCTATTGGACAAGAAATCAAGGTAAATGCTCTATGCAGATTTGAAAAAATATATTTCAAAAGACTACCCATGTTTAAAAAAATATTTCAAAAGAATGGAATGAGTTATTATATGAAAATGCCTTAAATCTGTTTTATGCGTAAAAACACAGACTGTTTGTAACCATTGCAGATGATACAAGTCATGTGGTTCTTGTTTTTTAAAGCCCCTGTCAAGCCATCTCATTATTTTTTTATGCAGTCTGTTAATAAAAAGTACACTGCATGCTTTACACAGTGGCTCAAGATTATGTAACTGAAACTGGAGACCAGTCTAATATCTCAAGCATTTGATTGGTTGAAATTGAGACTGGTCTCCAATGTTTCCTCTGTATTCCTTTAATACAGTGATTTGATTGCTTCATAGGTTTAGATAGTCCATACTATAAAAATGTATGCTATGGCTTTTTCAGGAAAATGTTACTTGTGCTCAAAATAGGAACTTAAACAGGTTTTTTGGGGGTGCTTCCGAAATGTGGGGATTTAACCCTTCCATTCATGGATGCATATATTCTGTATGTGACATCTATGCAGTCTGTTTATGATATACATTGGTCATTTTCAGATTCATACGGTTATTTAAAACAAAGGAGTTAACAGTGTAGATCCTGATTAAACTGCTCAGATATGCAGGCTGATCTAGATCTAATCTGGTGACACAAAAGATAAAGCATATACACTCAACCAAAGTTCTAATTGGTCATTAATTGTATATGTTTACAATGTATGCTAGTTTCTTTTCTTTCCTACGTCAAGAGAGGTTGTGGAAAGAACTGTTTTGTCTTAAAATTAATTCTCTAATGTCTTCTTAATCTTTATTGATTATTTTCTTAAATTAATCCAATACCATTTACTTACACCGCTGGGTCAAAATTAGGACAGTCTTTAATTGAAAGGGAGGTAATTTTAAAATTTGAAACTTTGAAGAGAATTTATTTAAACAAATGTGCTGTTGATTAATAAGTGTTTATGTTTTTCCTACTAATGAGGGGTCCTATTAAAACAAAACAAGAAATTTAGAGCAATTTCTGTTTGCTTGACCTTTTTATTGCAATAAATGCATTTTTAGCAAAATTAAGGTTAACTCTCACCAAACTGTTCGAAAGTCAATTATTACAAGATTAAAGTTTAAGTTGAAGACTGTTTTTGGCCTATAATCATAAATAAAGAGTAAATTCAATGTCTTTCTAATAATAAAATACAGACAAAAGGTGACCAATTAGAACTTTTATTGAGTGTATATGGATTAAATGGTTAGAAAATTGTCTTGCATGATGACTACTGACTGAATAGTACCATTAATTTAGCATTGGCCTGTTTATTCTAAAGTTCATAGTTTTCAAGAACTATCGAATAGTCCTTTGAGGCAGGTTCCTGGAAGAGTCTTTAGCATACAGTTATGTTGCTCTTTCTTGCATTATGGCATGTGTTCTGTTCAGAATTGGAACAATGAATGCATGTTAGGCTGAAGTTGACTATGATACCCTCTAAAACATGGTAATTTATAATAATATATGATTAACCCTTTCCCGTACAGATACACATTTATTGCTAGGGCGACAGTTTAGATCCAGATCAGCCGTCTGATCAGGATCTAAACTGTTCGATTTTTTATTCATTAGGTTATTTCTGACCATAATGCGACCTGTGCAGATCAGACCGCACGGATGTGCCGGCTGATCTGGATCTACACTGGTCGCACATGCGTAAAAATGCATATCTATACAGGAAAGGGTTAAAAACAAAAACGAATTGTGTTTAGAGCAGATTCAAAAATTGCTTTCTATCAGCTTCTGATCAAGGTCATCACTGTTCATTATTTGAATCAAAAATCAGGAAAACTTCCTTATGAACAATACATGAATGGAGATTGCTAAAATTGATATAAACACTAGTCCATTTAATTTAATTGTAAATGAAGCGTAAAGAGTATATTGTGAATACCAGCCTAGCATACTCTTTCCTGTTCCTGTCAGTGTAGACTCTAGATATGTATGTTGTCTACTATGAAGAATCTAATATGTACTGCTAACTTTCAGAGCTATGAGATCTCGGCTCAGGTTTGTTTTTTGGTCTTGTGTTCACACAATTATCTAACATTGATTTTGATTGTTGACATGGAATGTCAGTTTTGACATAGATTTCCTTTGTAGCTGACATTCCATGTCAGTTTTGACATAGATTTCCTTTGTAGCTGACATGGAATGTCAGTTTTGACATAGATTTTCATTGTAGCTGACATGGAATGTCAGTTTTGGTATAGATTTCCTTTATAGCTGACATGGAATGTCAGTTTTGACATAGATTTCCATTGTAGCTGACAAGGAATATGTTGACATAGATTTCCATTGTAGCTGACAAGGAATATGTTGACATAGATTTCCATTGTAGCTGACAAGGAATATGTTGACATAGATTTCCATTGTAGCTGACAAGGAATATGTTGACATAGATTTCCATTGTAGCTGACAAGGAATATGTTGACATAGATTTCCATTGTAGCTGACATGGAACGGCGATGTTGATATAGATTTCGTTGTAGCTGACATTGAATGCTAATACAAAAACCCTTATGAAGAATTTAATATTAATTGACAGTGACAATGGTAAATAGATGTCATACGCTGATATTTAATGTCAGTTGAAAAGAAATAAAATTCAATGTAAGATAGTTTTATGAACACAGAGCCAGAAGTGTTTTTGAAGTACTTACATGCTTTTTCTCCTCTGTTATTGTATTTTCTCTGTCATTTTATAAACTTTTCCTCTCCTTTCTTTATTGTTTTTCCATATGTACTTTAATGTTGGCAGAGTTTACAATTAACCTATGTTAATTTGTTTTTTGGAAGCCATGTGAAAAATGGGGTTAATAAAGACATGTTAATAGTTAGATAGTTAAGCTGTCAGTTTATCCTACATTTTATCTTGTAACATTGAAAACTTTGCTGACATTTATTTCTAGGGATTTATTTAACTTTGAAAGCCATTATTACTATAGTCAGTACTACTTCACTTATTCTACAGAAAAAATATATAATATTATAGTGCTATACATTCTTATTTGGAGACTGTACTGAAATATTTCATTTTTGTCTACATACCGAGGGCTATATGCAAAACTATTCTATCTGCTTCATATTTCTATACAGGATAGAATAGTTTCGCACTCAGCCCTCGAATTACTGGGGCTGATTTCGTCTTCTTACGCTGATGATATATTGTTTATTTATTAGAAGAGAACAAGTTTTACTGGATTTCATGCGGAGATTTACCCTCAGAATATAAAACACCCGTGAAATAAAGTACCGTATACCCCCGTTTTAACGCTCCCCCCTAATAAACGCCCCCTCCCCTTTTTCATTCTAAAATTTTTCAATCAGGGGCAGAAAGACATTTAAAATTGAAAAAAAAAGTACAAATAATTAAATTAGATCTTACCTTTTCTGACAATAATCCAGTATTATTCCAACACATATCAATTGAAAACTGTTAAACACTTTTTATTATCACAACTTTAACAATAACGGTAAACTTGTAAGGTATTATTTTTTTCGCATAAAATGTTACGGTAGTTCAGATCTGCGCCGAATTTTCTTACGTTCGCGCCGATTTTTCTTATTCGCGCCGATTTGTTTTACTGTCTATTGTTTATTTAAGATTTTCTCTACTTTGTAATATTTTATTTCAACACAAAAAGCCCAGATCGGCGCCGAATTTTCTTACGTTCGCGCCGATTTTTCTCATTCGCGCCGATTTGTTTTACTGTTTATTGTTTATTTAAGATTTTCTTTACTTTATAATATTTTATTTCAACACAAAAAGGGCAGATCGGCGCCAAATTTTACGTTCGCGCCGATTTTTGATGCGCGTTATACATCCGATTTTTATCAAAATTATGGGTGCGCGTTATACATCAATGCGCGTTATGCACAACGGAATAGGATAACACAATTATTAAAAACTACATTTTGTCAATAATTGGTCTCTATTAAACGGCCCCCTTTTGCAAAATGTAACGCCCCCGGGGGCGCTAAAACGGGGGTATACGGTATTGTAGGTCATAGTGCTTATAAAAATTGAAAAACCACACATTAAAGAATCCAAAATTGCCCTATAACCAAAATCCACAAAATTCTAAATCTAAGCCCACAAGTATGAATATTTACTGTAGCAAGTTTCACACATGTGTATCCATGCTTGTCACTCCCCCCCCCCCCCCCAAAAAAAAACAACAACAAAAAAACAAAAACATAAACAATAATTTGGTTTAAAAAGTACATCCAGTGTAAAAAAAACACTTAGGCATTGTAAGCTCATTATTTAGTGATAAACATGATATAATGACCCCCCCAAGATTCTTCAGATCACAAAATATTTGCCCAAGATAATAAAATTGGAAAATGGAGACCAGTCTGAAATCTCGAGCATCGAATTGTATAAAATGGAGTAATCTTAGGCTGTCCTTGTATCAAGCAACCTATTGAATACCGTACAAGAACAGAAATTATTACCCCTTTATTCCATGGGATATGGCTGATATCCCATCCATGAGATATGGCTGATATCCCATCCATGGGATATGGCTGATATCCCATCCATGGGATATGGCTGATATCGTATTTGCAAACAGTGTAGATCCATATCAGCCGGCACCTTCATGCCTTCTCATCAGGATATACACTGTTCACTTTTCAATTCATTTGGTTATTTCTGACCAAGAAGCAACCAGTGTAGATCCAGATTAGCTGGCACAGATTCTGGCTATTCTGGATCTACACTACTTGCACATGTGTTAACAGTATAATATTCACGGTTCACAGAACACTATATTTTATTGTGCGGTTGTTAATCATGGAATAGAGTTAAAAATTAAGATTAAGGGAAATTAAATATTAGTAATGTTTTACACATATTATATTTCAGTGTGTTTGTGTTTATCTATTGATATTGTGTCTGTGTGTGTAATGTTAATTCTCTGTAACACTTTGAAATGTTATAACCTTCAATGCTTGTACTTTTCACTATCTTCTGATTGGAAATTCAAAATGAAAGCTTAAAATCTATGAACTCTAAATCATGTTTTTAACTGCTTTGCTCTTTGAATGCAAAAACTTTTGAACCACTCTATTTTTGCAAAGAAAAGTACATTTTATATAAATTTAGGTATTGTTTTATTAACAGGCATATGAGGCTAACCCAGGCACAGACAAGAAAGCATCGGCTGAGGACTTGATACGTTACACTAAACCTATCACCCAGGCAACTGCCAAGGCCGTTGCTGCTGGCAACAGTGGTCGTCAAGAGGAAGTTATTGTGGTTGCTAATATGGGAAGGAAAGCTGTATTTGACCTTCTTGGAGTATCGAAGGTAATATCTCTTACACAAATATTTATTTTGTCCTTTTTACTTTTTACTTCATAGTAACAGCTTATATGACACCAGTGTAGATTCAGATCAGCCTGCACATCCGGGCTAAAGGTTATAAAGCTGAGCAAGGAAACCAGTCTCAAATCTCAAGCATCTGATTGGCTGAAATGGCGACTGGATGCTTGAGATTTGAGACTGGTTTCCAAACTCGGCTTTATAACCTTGGGCACCGAGCAGTCTTATATCAATAAACACTAGTCATCTGTAGAATCCTTTTTGTTTTTCCTGACCAACATGCAGACAGTGTAGATCAGACTGCAGGGATGTGCAGGTAAATGAGGATCTAAGCTGGTTGAGGGTTAACATTGATGCGGGTTACATGTATGTGTTTCAGACATTAGTTTTATAGTAGGTTATACATTATAGATTTGTATATAAATCGAATTGTTATTCAAAGTTTCTTCGTTTGCTGAATATATAATCTTGGTGTTAAAAAAGCTTTCAGACAAATCTGTGTAGTCTGACCAGGGTCAACACTATTTGCTAGTCAGTAAATTAATTTCTTGCATACCAGATCAGGTCTTCCAGTGTTTTCACCCGTGTAGGAAATTTTGAATCTGTAATCTTCATGTAGAATGAGTCACGGGCCTTATATGACGTCACGACGTCAGACGCATTTATGAATGAACACTGGAATGTCTCCTATATCACTCCGCTACTATAAAAAAGTAGTGCAAAGAAAAATTTACAGGAAAATACCCCAAAATGCGCAAAAAAAATATGGTATGCAAGAAAAAGTGACAGAGGCGGTAACTCGGCAGAGTCTCATTACCACCCTTGTGCATATTTCACTCGGGCTGGATCACGCGATCTTTACCCAACACACATGAATGATACTTATATTTATACACTTCTTTGTGCAATTAGACTTGCTCATTTTAAAAGTAGCGTCCATTACATTTATTAAATGGTCCAAGGTTTAAATCTCTGTTTTATATTTGTGACAGGCTGCAGCCGCCTCTGCAGAGACCCATGATGTGCGGAGCAAGACGGTCGCTGCTGGAGCCATGTGTGCCAGCGCCTATAAGAGATTACTGGAACAAGTCAATATTGTAAGACATTTACACAGTATTAAATCCGATTGTAGGAGTTGTATGAGTCATCCATTTTCCTGTATGAACAGCCAGTTTTTGATTTCATCGGATTCGTGGGCAGATTGTTCTATTCATTAAAAATCACCATAAAAAAGGAATTGAACTTGTTTAGAATTGAGATTTATTTTGTTAAGAACCCATGAAAAAGATATATAACTATGACATTTTATGCCCACAAATATAAAATATATATCTACAGTACTGTTTTAAAAGTGCAAGCCAGCAGTTTGATTTTGGCAAATGATATGTATGTAACAGCATCTAGAAATGTACAGGATACTGTAATCTATTCTAATGGAATCCTCTGGCAAAGTCAGTAAGCCCGATATTTTCTTGGTGTATCTTTTAAATCAGCATAAATAGCAATATTTTTATGCCCCCGGCATCTAGTGATTGAACCGTCCGTCCGTCTTTCCGTCCGTCCGTCCGTCCGTACGTCCGTCCGTCCGTCCGTCCGGTTAACATTTTTCGGCAAGTTGGATATTTCTCAATTTCTACAAAGAGCATTGGCATAAAAGTTTATACACTTACTTAACAGTTCACAGGTCATGACCCTGACAAGTTACATAACTCTGGGTACCTTATTTCTGGTGTTATCTCCCCTTTTTGTACTTAAAAAATGGTTAACCTGTTTCGGCAAGTTGGATATTTTTCCATTTCTACAAAGATCATTAGCATGAAAGTTTACAAACTTACTATACAGTGCACAGGGTATGACTCTTAACAAGTTACATAACTCTGGCTATCTTAATTCTGGGTTTTCTCCCCTATTCGTACTTGGAGATAAATGGTTAACATTTTTCGGCAAGTTGGATATTTCTGAATTTCTACAAAGAGCATTGGCATGAAAGTTTACACACTGACTTAACAGTTCACAGGTCATGACCCTGACAAGTTACATAACTCTGGGTACCTTATTTCTGGTGTTATCTCCCCTTTTTGTACTTAGAAAAATGGTTAACCTGTTTCGGCAAGTTGGATATGTTTCCATTTCTACAAAGATCATTAGCATGAAAGTTTACAAACTTACTATACAGTGCACAGGGTATGACTCTTAACAAGTTTCATAATTCTGGCTATCTTAATTCGGGGTTTTCTCCCCTATTTGTACTTAGAAATAAATGGTTAACATTTTTCGGCAAGTTGGATATTTCTGAATTTCTACAAAGAGCATTGGCATGAAAGTTTACACACTTACTTAACAGTTCACAGGTCTTGACACTGACAAGTTACATAACTCTGGGTACCTTTTTTCTGGTGTTATCTCCCCTTTTTGTACTTAGAAAATGGTTAACTTACTTCGGCATGTTGGATATTTCGCAATATCCACAAAGAGATCTGGCATTAAAGTTTACACACATACTTAACAGTGCACAGATGATGACCCTTACAAGTTACGTAAGTCTGGCTACCTTTTTTCTGGGATTATCTCCCCATTTTTTACTTAGATAAACGGTTAACTTGTTTTATTTGATTTTTGCCCTTTTTTTTCTTAGAAATTAGAATTAAGACTTAGAAATTATGGTTAAAGTTTCAATGTTAGTGTTTTTCTAAGGTAATGCTATAGAAAAGGTTTAAAACAGATGTACTTAACATACTTTGATGAAAGTGTTGAGTGGTTACCATACCATACCATACCATACCATACCATACCATACCATACCATACCATACCACACCACACCACACCACACCACACCACACCACCACCACACCACCACCACACCACACCACCACCACACCACACCACACCACCACCACCACACCACCACCACACCACCACCACCACCACACCACCACCCCCCACCACCACCCCCCACCACCACCACACCACCCCATTTCACACCACCACCCCCCCCACACCACACCACCAACAATAATACTGTCAACAACATTGTCAACAACACCACCAACAACACTGTCAACAACACCACCAACAACTTCGTCAACAACACCACCAACAACACCACCACCAACAACACCACCACCAACAACAATAGCATCAACAACACCAACAACCAACAACAATAACATCAACAACTGACAACACCAACAACAACACTGACAACTACACCAACAACAACATCAACACCACCAACATTACCAACACCAACAACAATATTAACAACAGCAACAACACCCACACCACCAACAACAGCAACCAGCATACCATACCTTACTATACTACACCAAACCCCACTACATCACTATAGGTGGGCAGGGATAGTGGGTTGATGGGTGTGGGATTGGGGGTGTATGGACTGGGTTGTGTAAACCCTCTAAAAATAACTACAATAATAAAGTAACTCTAATTTATTGATTTCCTAACTTGGATTAAGAAACTTGTTCGTGTGTGTGTGTTGGGTGTCATAAACTCCTGAATCACTCCCCAGTTTAAATGAAGCCCAGTTTTAAATGTGCTTAAATATGTCTGACTTCGAATAGTCGAGCGTGCAGTCGTATCCGACTGGCTCTTGTTATGATAAATTCTTTTCATGTACAGGTTCTGGCACCAGATGGTTATTTTCATTATTTAGAACTAACTTGTGATTTTAGTTGCAGTTTTAACACTGAGCTATCATTTAAAATTTGTATTGTTACAAACTTCGCTATCGGGGGCATATGTGTTTTCCGAACACAGCTTCTTGTTTATTCTAGGTATTGCAAAAGCCTTCAGTAGAAGCTAGACAGCAGTTAACTGTGTTGTCCCGCCACGTGGCTAACGCTGTGTCAGAGATCGTACACGCTGCAGAGGCAATTAAAGGTAAAGTACCTTTTCTCAATCATTCTCCACTTCAAATATTGTAATGTCTGTGATTTACTGGGGCGTAAAGATGTATGGTTTCAGAAAATTTTGTGGGTGAAAACAAAAAGGTTCTATCTGCTTCTTTATTTAATATCACTTAGAATCTTTTTCACTTTCACCCCTCAATATTTTGTTAATATTTTAGCTGTATATGTTTTTACGAGTATATAAAATTTTCTTCATATAAATACCCAAACATTGACTGAAATAAGGTATTCCTATGGTGACCAATTTTGCTTGATTACCGAAATCAGAATAAAACTATTGACTTTAGTCTTCTCAGGAATTTTGTGATTCTAAAGTAGATTATTATATTATTACAATGAAAGACATATTTTGGGTTTTGGAGGTGTGAGGCAGTATGAACAAAACTAACATTTTATGTGTTGAAGGTATTTTACAGTTAAAATACATATTGCAGCCAAATATAGTATTAATGAAGGTAAACATTTATATGAAACCCCGAAAGGTGAAAAATAAACCTTTTTGTATAAAATCCTGTTGGGCTGAAGTAACTTTGTTTTGAAACCCTGTGGGAGAAAGGCTGTTTCCTCTGAAATCTTTATTAAATATATAAAATAAATTAATACTTAATTTTGCATATTCATTTGGGTAGTGGCATATATTCATATTGCTTCATATTCATTCTTTACCAAAAGAAAGATGATAAGCCTTTCATAATCTAAATTTTAGTGTGACACTTTCAAAGAAAAATTGATGAATAGGGTTTGGTTTGCCTGTTGGTCAGTCCATCACAAAAACTTAATGTTGGCAATAACTTTGCCGTTTCTTAATACAACATGTATGTAATACAAGTGTTTAGCAGAACACCCATATTGTGAATAATTTTTATTCAGAATTATCACATAAATAATATTATATTTTTAGACTGTCAATACATTAAATAATTTTCAGACGGGAGTTGATATATTGTCTTTTCTTTTGGTGAATCTATTCTATACTGCACATACTAATTTCATTATGCATTTAATCAAATACCGTATAATGGTGGGTTTTTTCGCGAGCATAATATTTTCGCTATTTTCGGGACCGACGTGAAATTCGCTAAAATAAAAAACGCTAAAAATTCCCAACAACGTAGGCATCAATTTCTGTGAGCGCAAATTCGCTAAAATAAAAACCGCGAATATTAAAATTACGACAAAACCGCGAAATTTTTCGATCGCGAAAATAACGTATTATACGGTATCATTTAATAGATAATCCAATAAACTTCTAGCATCATCTTTGCTTTATTCTCTTTTTCAAACTTTTATGCTTATTTTTCTTAGTTTCTTAGTCAATGAAGTTGGCTGTGAAATAACCAAGTTGCTTGTGAAACATCTGTTTACCCTTTACCGTATTCTGGTGTGTATACCGCGCAGTTATGTATAACGCGCACCCGATTTTTTACGTAAAATCGGCGGGAAAACACTTTTTCGGATGTATAACGCGCACCAATTTTTCGTGTTGGACTCAGTTTTCCCATTTTCGCAATGACAATTTGAGATGACAATCTGAGCAGATGACAATTTGAGCTTTGAGAAGGTTTGCATGAGCAATGAATGTCAATCCCCAGCCTTCACTTTTATTGAGAAAATCTTGGCATTCACAACTTATCACCTACTCAAACATCTCATCACCTGCTCAATTTACTTATCACGTTCTCAAACATGTTTGTTGACATGTTTTAATTGAATGACAATGCCCTTTGGAATTTATTTGTTGCAAACAAATCGCAATTCGTTACAAACATATCGCATATTTTAATTGGAAAACAATACCTTTTACAAACACGAGTCGAAAATTGCTAACGGTAATTATTAAGTAAACAATAAGCTGATCCATGTTGCAAACTAATGACACAACATAACCCAGTTATTTTACAATAGTTTTTTATCTGAAAATATATTTAAGATTTCGGCTGAATCTAGAATTTTTAACAAACATTTTAAACAAATTATTTTAATATTTCTTTGCGAACGCTGTTTTGTAACGACGTCTTTTACGATATAGTTTATTAAAACATGGACGCAATCGTCAGACGCGACGATCTGCATCCGACCTGCGCATAAAGATGCGCAGTAAAACCAAAACTTCCGGTTTATCGTGTTTCAGACGATATTCGTCATTTTTGGCCACTTTGGGAGTCGGAAAAAAATGCGATTATTTTTTTCGGATGTATAACGCGCACCCGAACTTCGGCGTTTATCGGGAACGAAAAAATGTGCGCGGTATACACACCAAAATATGGTACTCCATTTTATATATGCTTTTATCATAGTGGCCAACAGTCGGGATCCAGATCTGCTGGCACATGTGCCATCTGATCAGGATCTTCACTGTTTGCTTTTTTTATTCATTACGTTATTCTGACCATTAAGCGAAAAATGCAGATCGTGATCAGATGGCAAAAACGTGTTGGCTAATATGCTTCTTTACTGCTCGCACATGCGTTAAAAGATGGAAAAGGTTATTTGTACTGTAGTTACTGGGTTTTACAGAAAATTGGTTATTTATATAAAAGATTAATTTTTAAAAATTCCACTAAGCTGCAGTGTTGTTTACTCCACAGCATAACTAAGCGGCTATTAGTTTTGAAGAAATACATTTCTATCTCTCAGTTTCATTGCTAGCCTGTTTGTCTTTGTTAAACCTGTTCTTCTTTCATTTCTTGTCTTTGTCTTTTGCCTTAGGTGCACAAACTAATTTTCTGTTTCTATTATTTTGACATGTTTTAGACTGTTTTCTTTGCTTTTAATGCATTGTTTGTTTCTGAAACCTAGCCAATCACCGGATGAACCCTTTTTGGCCGCTCAATCGGCAATCGTATTACGCAGGTTGGCCCTTGTTTTTGCATTATTTCCAGAATTTTTGCATTTGTCCCTCCCATTTCCTTCAATACCTGTAATTGTAACCTGAAGAAACAAATCTGGCCCACAAGATTATAAAACTGAGAATAGAGACCAGTCTGGGATCTCAAGGATCTGATTGGTTTGGAACGGAGACTTGTCGCAATATCAGCCAATCAGATGCTTGAGATTTCAGACTGGCCTTCAAGCTGAGTTTAATAATCTTCAGCTCAGTTTCCAGTGATGTTAGCTGTCAACATTAAAAAACAACAATCAGGACAGCATAAAGTATAAATCCTTGACTCCATGGTATATTGCTCTTATCCCATGGGTTGACAGGGAAGATCTAGATCCAGTTTAGAAAGCATAAATATTGATATGATGCGTCTACCGTATTTACTAGTTCTTTTTATCACATTAAGGTGTGTGAGCACTGTATATCCAGGTCTGGAGGTTATAAAGTTGAGATTGGAAACCAGTCTCAAATCTCAAGCATCTGATTGGCTGAAATGGCAACTGGTTGCCATTTCAGCCAATCAGATGCTTGAGATTTGAGACTGGTTTCCATGCTCAGCTTTATAACCTTGGGCACTGATCTGGATCTACACTATTCACAAATGTTTGAGGAAATGATATAGCATTACTGCAGAGACAGAATGGAATGGGAATACACTGGTCTTGTAAAATAGAATGTTTCTTCAGGGTGTTTGGACATGTTATGCAAAATGTACTCACCTAATAATCTAACTCCATTAACCCATTACTGCATATATGTGGGTCTTATCGTTTGGTGACCAATGTAGATCCATATCAGCTGGTACATCCATGATCTTGTTTGCTTCTTGGTCAGAAATAGCCCTATGAGTTGAAAAAGCAAGCAGTGTAGACCAAGATCATAAGGCACATATATGCCAGCTTATACAGATCTACACTGTTTGCCCATGCCATGAACCCTGTATATATGGAGTAGATGGTTAAATGCATGGTCTTTTTGCTGTTATGCATCTATCCAGGCCTCTTGGCTGAGTAGGTTTATTAAGACCACAACTTGACATTGGTAGGTCTATGACTTGAACATATACTCTGAAGTCATTGGACTTGTATTTATCCTGAGACAGCTATATTAACTCTTTCCTGTATAGATACACTTTTATTGCTAGGGCAAACAGTTTAGATCCTGATCAGTCAGCACATCTAACTGTTCGCTTTTTGATTCATTAGCTTATTTATGACCAAAATGCGACCAGTGCAGATCCTGATCAAACAGCACGGATGTGCCAGCTGATCTGGATCTACACTGGTCGCACATGCTTAAAAATGCGTATATTACAAGGAAAGGGTTAATGTATTGAACTTAACATGCTTAACTTTCGTAAAACTTGGCCTGTCCATTCATTCTCAGTGTGTGTCATGTGAAAACGTGTATTCTGGAAATTGATGACATGATTGGATTTTCTTGAGATCATATTTTTCTGTTTTTGCAGTTGGCCAGCATGTGTTATAGCAAAAATTGTCCCCTTAGTGCAAAAATGGTGTAACTTCTTATATTATTTCAGTTTTTATGCCCCCACAAAGTGGAAGGCATATAGAGCTGCACTCATCCATACATACGTCCATCTGTCCGTACATCCCCAAATCTTGTGGCATCAACTCCTCCTAAACTATAAGGCGGATTTCTCTCAAACTTGCACAGATGATCAAGCAGGATGTGTAGATGATTGTAAAGAAAGGATTTTTTCCTGCGACCATTTTTACCAGAGTTATGGCCCTTTATTATTAAAAATTCTATTGGGGGGAGAGGGCATCAGTGTCTGAGGACACATTCTAGTTATACCATTCTTGCACTAAGGTTACAAAATACAGAAGTTTTAGTGATTAATTGTCATACCATTCTAACAAGATGTGAATCATGCTTATATTTGTGAACATATACATTTTCACATTATAATTATAGGTAAAATTGGTAAAAATACAAAAAAGAACTGGTGAATACTTAAGAAATGCTAAATTCCTAAAGGTGTCCATGTATGGCAGTGTCTGTTATGTGAAACTTGGTGCTCATTAACCCATTTCTGTATAGATACGCATTTTTACGCATGTGGAACCAGTGTAGATCCAGATCAGCCGGCACATCCATGCCGTCTGATCAGGATCTGCACTGGTCACATTTTGGTCAGAAATAACCTAATGAATAAACAAGCGAACAGTTAAGATCCTGATCAGATGGCACAGATGTGCCGGCTGATCTGGATCTAAACTGTTCGCCCTAGCAAGGTGTGTCTGTACGGGAAAGGGTTAATAGGCATTTACAAAATTAATTTGGTCGAGCACAAGGCAGTGTTTTAAATTGTAAATGCTCATTTATGAACACTTACTTACTTACTGGTTGAAATTATATTTTATAAATAAATTCACTCACTGGGTAAACCATTCAATGATGTATAGGTACTGAATTATAGAAATTAACTTCCCATCAATTTCCAAAAATACTGCGATTGTCAAGGACAAAATGTAATTTCAGCCACTTGATAGTTTTTGTGAAATAAGGTATAAGATTGGTGAGGTTTTTGTGTCGCCCTTTCGAAGAAACGGCGATACATAGGGACCGCTTTGTCCGTTTGTCAGTCCGTCGGTCCGTCACGAAAACTTAACGTTGGCTATAACTTTGCCATTTTTTTATATTTCTTTATCAAACTTGCAAATTATATTGCTTATGACGACACGCTCGAGATGATGCCAATTTCTCAAGGTCAAGGTCACATTTGATGGAGTTATGCCCCTTGTTTTACTTGGATTTTTACACCAAAACTTAACGTTGGTTATAATTTAGTCAAATCTCTAATATTTCTTTACCAAACTTGCAAATTATATTGCGTATGACAACACGCTCGAGATGATGCATAATTCTCAAGGTCAAGGTCACATTTGATGGAGTTATGCCCCTTTTTGTACTTGGATTTTTACACGAAAACTTAACGTTGGCTATAACTTTGTCATTTCGTAATATTTTTCTTTTACATCAAACTTTCAAATTATATTCCTTATGACAACAGGCTTGTGATTATACCACATTCTTTAGGTCAAGGTCACATTTGATGGAGTTATTTCCCTTTTTACGAAAACTTAACATCGGTTATAACTTTGCCATTTCCTAATATTTCTTCATCACACTTTCAGATTATATTCCTTTTCACAACACGCTCCTGATAATACCACACTCTTTAGGTCAAGGTCACACTTGATGGAGTTATTCCCCTTTATATGAAAACTAAACGTTTGCTATAACTTTGCCATTTATTAATATTTCTTCATCAAACTTTCAAATTATATTCCCTATGACAATACGCTCGTGACAATACTATATTCTTAAGGTCATGGTCACATTTGATGGAGTTATGCCCCTTTTTGTACTTGCATTTTTATTCTGACAGCACCAGAGGGCGACACAAGTGTTCAACTGAACACCCATCTAGTTTTTAAATTTTATTTTCTTTTTTTAACTTTATTGCAGAAAATACAACTGAAAACTGATGTTGTACTAATAAAAATTATTGTGTTGTATCCCAGATTGAAGTTGACACCCATCTATTATTTTGTTGTGAAAATGGTTTTAACCATTTAAGAGATGATGGAGATAGTTTCCAATTTCACAAACTTATGAACTTAATGTGCGCACCCCACATTTGCAAGGTGTATGACATTTTTAAGGTTGTTTGTCTCAAAAAATATTTTACACGTCAGCATTGTTGGGGAAGAAGAGACTTGTTTTGTTGAATAATACCTCTCAATCTAGTTATGTCGGGTCTTTGAAACCACAACCAACATTACCAAAATGCAATTATGTCAAGCAAATAGTGTGCACATACAATTCATAGCCTTGTGTATTTGAAAACTACCGCAATGGTCTTAAAAATATTAGTTACGTTTAACTTTAAAAGACATTAAAATCAAAATATTTAAAAATAATCTACATTCGATATCACTTAATTATGTTGATTTGGCAACTATTTATGAATTCCTGCAGCCCCTTTTTAAAATGTTTTTGTTGTAAAAGAAAAACACGAAGTTTTGTTGTTTTCTGATTTTTGTATAGATTTATGATATTTTTTTATCAGTCATCTTGTGTTATACTTTATACTAAAATAATTATTGGTAATGTTTTGTTTGTACCGTTTAGAATCAACTCACATAAGATGGTCCCACATTGTCCCAGGTAAACTAGTGTACGCTGCGGGAAGAACAAAGGATTATCTGTTACACGTTACCCATGTTGCAGTTAATCCCTTTGCGCAACTTCCAACCCATTTGTCTTTTTAAATTGTATTCAGTTTATTTTATTTTTCATAGTTTATGTAGCGATTTTTTTTTACATTAGTGCTAAACCCTCAGAAGCTTTTGGTACAGTTAGTTAATAGGCTGAGTGCAAAACAGTTGTAACTATAATATGAATAAAGATGCAGTTACAACTGTTTTGTACTCAAGCCAACAATTTTGATAGAAAAAATTAATGATATTTCTGTTTCAATAGTTCAAAATTTACACAACTCTCCTTCATATATGCGGCTTTTATCACTTGACAAGTGTAGATCCAGATCAGTTACACATCGTTGCAGTCTGATCTGGATCTGCTAGCACATCTGATAAAAGTTGTATTCATAGGATGAAAGGGTTATTTGTTGCAAAGATCATAATTGACTGAGATTGGTGACCAGTCACCAAATCCAAGCTTCTGATTGGTCAGATCTGAGACAGGAATTATTTTCCACCAATCACCTGCTAAATAAGTGAGACTGGTTCCCAGGTTCAGTTGTATTATCTGGGTATGGAAACCAGTCTCTCAAATCTCAAGGATCTCATTGACTAAAATGGAGACTTGTTTCCAATTCATCCAATCAGATGCTTGAGATTTGAGACTGGTTTCAAATTTCAGTTTTAAAATCTTCAACCAAGGTAAAATGACTGGGAAACTAAGAATTGTTCTCTCTGATTTTTTTTCACTTCTGAAAACCAAAATTGTTAAGTACATTACATTATTTCACACTGTACCTGAAACAGTTGCTAATGTCATTAGGAGAATATTTTAGGATTGTTGTTTAGTTTTTTTTATTCAATTGAAACACTCAGATGTTACAAAATTGGCTAAAGGAGGTGGGGTGGGGTTGAGTAGAGAGGGCCGGGCTTGTGTTTTCTGAGGCTTCAGAGCAGTGTAGTAGTTATTTTCTAACTGTTGTAGTCACTCAACATCCATTATACGCTGGGATATGACCTCAGAAGATTTAGTACCACCCCTGATGTATACATGTAATTTTATTTTTACACAATGTAGTATTTTTGATCTACAAGAGCATGCCCAAAATCTACAATGTGAGCAAGGATGGGAAGACAACCACTACAACCAATTACATTTCAGAGTGTTCTCCCCTAAGTTAATGTCCCGCATGTAACGTTGCATGTTTTTAATTCGTTACAATTTCTTTTAAGAACATTTTTCAAAAAAAAATCTTAAATAACAGCAAATCTGAAACAAGAAATTCAGTTGATTATAACTATTTTACAATATTTTAATAAGTATTAATGAAATATTGGCAGAATTGTTAATGAGTAATTTGTTTTGTTTGTACATTTGTTTATAAGGGTTTTTATACACATGCTCTGTAAAGTTGATTTTTACTGTAAATCTAAAATCATTTTTGAGATATACCGTATACTCCCGTTTTAGCGCCCCCGGAGGCGTAACATTTTATGCGAAAAAATAATACCTTACAAGTTTACCGTTATTGTTAAAGTTGTGATAATAAAAAGTGTTTAACAGTTTTCAATTGATTTGTGTTGGAATAATACTGGATTATTGTCAGAAAAGGTAAGATCTAATTTAATTATTTGTACTTTTTTGTCAATTTTAAATGTCTTTCTGCCCCTGATTGAAAAATTTTAGAATGAAAAAGGGGAGGGGGCGTTTATTAGGGGGGGGGAGCGTTAAAACGGGGGTATACGGTAATTAATATTGTTCTGTTGAACTGTCACAGGCGATAAATTACATGGTCATCAATCTGATTAAAATCACCTCCTGAAAACCACTATGCTATCAGGATCTGACGACGAGTAACTTAAACGTGCTTTTATCACTAACTATTTGAACCAATCAGATTGTCGCCTACAAAATCGCAAAAGTGAAAGTAAAAATAGTATTTTAAACTATGGGAAGTGTTGACAGCCTACATAAGACATATTTTACTGGAGATGTATGTGTTGATGCAGTATTGCATTCATTTCTAATGTGATGAGATCTTCAGATCATTTTGCGAGCGTTATAAATCTTGCTTCCTGTGTCGACAATTTCTAAAAATAGCAATCGGGGAAAACCACTATTACTTATGTACGGTGTCTGCTGGCCGTCATCAGATCTAGATTCCACACAAAAAACCACTTTGTTTAATGACCATATAATTATGCACCTGCTACATGACAGTATTACAGTTTTATTTGTTTTCAGAATGCATTAGTAAAAAAAAAAGGATTTGAAAGAAACAAAGCAACAAATCTTCCAGTCTTTGCAGGTTCTTGGCCTTCAATCTCTTCTGTACAGTCATAACAAATGGTTACTATGCCTGGCTTATCCTTTACTCCATATATATGGGTTGAATGGTATGTGCACAAAGTGTAGGTCAGCTGGCACATTTATGTGGTCTGATCAGGATCCACACTGTCTCGTTTTGGTCAGAATAAACCTAATAGATCAAAAAGCAAACAGTTTAGATCCAGATCAGACAGCACATCTTTTAGATCCTGATCAGACAGTACAGTGCCCAAGGTTATAAAGCTGAGCATGGAAACCAGTCTCAAATCTCAAGCATCTGATTGGCTGAAATGGCAACCAGTCACCATTTCAGCCAATCAGATGCTTGAGATTTGAGACTGGTTTCCAATCTCAGCTTTATAACCTTCAGACCAGATCTACACTGCACATGCCATAAACCCCTATTATATATAGAGTTAATGGAATGGACCGTGGAGTAAAGGGCTGTATATGTCAATGCCTCTAAGAACTGATGTGGATAATTATGATATGTACATTTTAGGCACAGACTGGGTGGACCCAGAAGACCCCACTGTTATCGCAGAGAATGAACTTCTCACTGCCGCTAGCTCCATTGAAGCCGCTGCTAAGAAGTTGTCACAGCTGCAACCAAGACAGAAGGCTAAGGTATGATAAAAGGCAAAGTAAATAAACAGTAACTGTATGTCAATAAAAGTTTTATTTTTAATGCAAATTAGATGTTACATGGTGAGGGAGAGAAAAAAAATAATATTAATTCAAAGATTAGAATAATTCAGTTTGGAAACCAGTCTCAAATCTCAAGCATCTGATTGGCTGAAATGGTGACTGGTCGCCATTTCAGCCAATCAGATGCTTGAGATTTGAGACTGGTTTCCATGCTCAGCTTTATAACCTTGGGCACTGGATCTACCCTTGGCTTTAGATTAGGCTTATACAACTAACATTGGTGGAAGAACATTTTTTATACAGTATATATGTATCAACAGTTTTATCACATTAACATCCAAGTTTCTCTCAAGACATACTGGAGTTTCTAATATTAAAGATGTTTGGGTATAGTAGAACTAACATGGTGGAAGGATTTTATGAAGATAAACAAGGGGCACAGAGTAACATATTTAATCAGAGCACCTGCTATTTATAGAAGATACAATACTAACCTTGGTGACGGAACCTGTTGTCGGCGAGATATGTTTGATATATTTGGTGGGTTTATTTACTGACCACCGAATACCAAACATATCCATGCTGCTTCTGGTAGAGCTTCTAACAATTGTAACCCGGTGCTTCAAATCAGTGTTATTACATATAATCAACATGCACTTTATTCATACCAGTAGCTGATAGGTGACATCATGAACATGTATCCAGGAAAAGCATTCATTAGGCTGTATCGACTGGTTAAGCAGTAAGCCCTTATATAGAAGTAGAACACCACGTTTGGGACCACATAAAAGCGAACCATCCATCTTGGAAGCATATAAAAGTGGATCTCCTCTCATTTGAGACAATAACATGGGATCACCGCATGTGGACAGATATAAAAGTGGATCACCACACATTGACAGATATAGAAATGAATCACTACATGTGAACAGGAATCTTTATCAAAGGGATTGGAAACTATAGTGATAAGCATTAAAATACTGAAATATGATGTCGTGCTATCGATTTTCTTACGACGGTCTACCTGTACAAACGCGCTGTTTAAGTTAACCGAGCGCATAGCGAAGATAGTCAGAATATGAAGTACCCCAGTCATACAATTTAATTGATAGCGTCAACAATAATATCTTGATTTTCTCAAATTTTCATGAAATCATCAAGAACTCTTTCTTCTTTCTAGTGATGTAAAAATTTATTTGGAAAACCGACATTAAATACGAAAAGTTACGAGTTAAACACTGACATTCTACTTTTTTCGGCTTTAAATTGTGGCAGCGGATATTTGTTCACCAACAACACGATGCCTTATTTCATTTCAAAACCCTCTCCATAAATGATGATTAACCCACTTGAAAATAATACCTACCTCTTCGGGGAGAATCACTTTATTCAATTCGACTATTGTCAATGCAAATGCAACCTTAGGTGTAGTGCAATTTCTGAACAAACGACGACAATTTTTGTCTACACCTGACGCCATTTGCAAATAATATAAAATATAGACGAATTTCAGAACTTAAATTTACTGTCAAGCATTCGAAAATGAATGCACTTTTATGACATACCTCATCAACAGACTGTATTTAACAAGATTGTTTGTAAATTGATCGCTTTTATCTAAATTAGTTGTTAAAAATCCAACATTAAAAGGCATCACTCGGCTTGTTGACGAACAAACGAATCAAAAAGGTGTAACAAATAAATATTAAAATAACCGCTAAATATGCATTATTGCGGACAAATAAAGTAAAAATACGATAAAATGACACTTAACTTATAACTAAATCAACATGTTAACGCATAATTATCATGAAAAACAAAGATGCAGACAGATTTTCCAACAACCGATTTTTCCACTGGCTTCCATGCAAAACAAGATGGCGGACGGAAGGGGGTGTTCATATTCGATAAATTCTGGGCGTCCAATCCCTTTGATAAAGATTCCCGATGTGAATGGATATAAAAGTGGATCATGACACGTGGGAGGATATATAGTGGACCATCACTCATGGGAGGATATAAAAATGGATCACCAAACGTGGGAGCATGAAAAAATTGGATCACCACACGTGGGAGCATGAAAAAATTGGATCACCACACGAGGGAGGATATAAAAATGGATCACCACACGAGGGAGGATATAAAAATGGATCACCACACGTGGGAGGATATAAAAATGGAACACCACACGTGGGAGGATATTAAATTGGAACACCACACATGGGAGGATATAAAAATGGATCGCCACTCATGGAAGCATATAAAAGTGGATCACCACTCATGGAAGCATATAAAAATTGTTTCACCACTCATGGAAGCATATAAAAGTGGATATCCACACATGGAAGCATATAAAAATTGTTTTACCACTCATGGAAGCATATAAAAATAGTTTCACTACACATGGAAGCATATAAAAATTGTTTCACCACTCATGGAAGCATATAAAAGTGGATCACCGCTCATTAGAGCATTTAAAAGTGGATCACCGCTCATGAGAGCATATAAAAGTGGATCACCGCTCATTAGAGCATATAAAAGTGGATCACCGCTCATGAGAGCATATAAAAGTGGATAACCGCTCATGAGAGCATATAAAAGTGGATCACCGCTCATGAGAGCATTTAAAAGTGGATCACCGCTCATGAGAGCATATAAAAGTGGATAACCGCTCATGAGAGCATATAAAAGTGGATAACCGCTCATGAGAGCATATAAAAGTGGATAACCGCTCATGAGAGCATATAAAAGTGGATCACCGCTCATGAGAGCATATAAAAGTGGATAACCGCTCATGAGAGCATATAAAAGTGGATCACCGCTCATGAGAGCATATAAAAGTGGATCACCGCTCATGAGAGCATATAAAAGTGGATCACCGCTCATGAGTGCATTTAAAAGTGGATCACTGCTCATGAGAGCATATAAAAGTGGATCACCGCTCATGAGAGCATATAAAAGTGGATCACCGCTCATGAGAGCATATAAAAGTGGATCACCGCTCATGAGTGCATATAAAAGTGGATCACCACTCATGGAAGCATATAAAAGTGAATCACCACACATGGAAGCAATTTAAAAGTGGATCACCACATGTGGAAGCATATGAAAGTGGATCACCACACATGGAAGCATATAAAAGTGGATCACCACACATGATAGCATATAAAAGTGGATCACAACAAGTGGAAGAATATAAAATTGGATCACCACACATGGAAGCATATAAAAGTGGATCACCTTATATGATAGCATATAAAATTGGATCACCACACATGGAAGAAAATAAAAGTGGATCACCACACGTGGAAGCATATAAAAGTGGATCACCACACGTGGAAGCATATAAAAGTGGATCACCACATGTGTAAGCATATAAAAGTGGATCACCACACAGGGGAGAATAATTCAATGAATCACCACTCTTGGTAGCATATTAAAATGAAATAACATGGAAGTATATGAAAGTATGATTTATATGATGTCATGGGAGCATATAAAAGAGGACTTACACACATGGGAGCATGTAAATGTGGTTAAACACATTTGGGAGTGTGGGTTAACACACCTGGCAGCATATAATTGAAAAGTGGATCACAACATTTTTTTGTGCATACAAAAGTGGGTTGTCACACTTGGGAGCATAAAAAAGTTTATCACCACATATGTGAGTATATCAAGTGGATTTTCACAGGATATAGTGTGAAAGCATATAAAAATAGTTTTACATACTTGGGAGCATGTAAAAGAGGATTTTTACACATGGAAGCATATAAAAGCAAATAACTATTCATGTGATCATATAAAACTAAATCACCACATATGGAAGCAAATAAAAATGGTTGGTGCATTTAAAAGTCTTGTGGTAAGGGCATGTAAAAATGGAACCCATTTGGGAGAATAAAAAATATGTTGGTGCAAATAAAAGTTCACAGCTACACTTGGGAGAAGTGGACAGTAAGTTTGGTTCCCAGACAAACATGTTTAATGTGTTCCAGACTGATGTCATTTAACTGAAGCCATGAAATATTGTTCAGACATATAACATCTCACTGAAGACATGAAATATTGTTCAGACATATAACATCTCACTGAAGCCATGAAATATTGTTCAGACATATAACATCTCACTAAAGACATGAAATATTTCAGGCAACAAACACAGAGTTTAGTTGGCATAGATTAACAAATAATTGTATTCTAAGCTGTAGACATGTCTCCAAATCTTTATGTATATTTAGGCTTTACTTTTGAGTTTTGTTGACATTTTACAAAAAAGTTCATGTATTCTAGGCTGCTGACATGTCACTGAGCTTCGATGAACAGATTCTGGAAGCTGCCAAGTCCATTGCAGCAGCAACTGCGGCTCTGGTGAAATCAGCATCAGCGGCACAGAGGGAGTTGGTGGCACAAGGCAAGGTAAGAAATCACACCAAGGTTATCTACAGATGTTACACAGTCATTATCTTTATATTAATGCAATTTTTTTCTTGATAGATATGTTAAAGGTATCTGGGGATTATTATTATTTTACATATTGAAACTAGCATTAGTTACAAATTTATATATATTGGTGCAGCATTCACTGGGTTCAGACTCGGAACCCCAGAAAATAATAACCCATACTCCATGAATACCACTGATATCCCATGTGCATGCAAACAGGGTAGATATAGGTCAACCGGGACAGCCATGACATATGATCGGAATCTACATATTCGCTTTTAGGTTCATTTTAGGAATGATTCTTATTTTGGTGCGGTTCATGCAGATTGGACGTGCACGCTAGAGCTGGCAAATCCATAAAGCGCGCTATCGCTTTATGGTAAATTTGCCAGCTCTAGCGCGCTTTATGGTAAATTTGCCAGCTCTCGCGTGAACGTCCAATCAACATGAACCGCACCAAAATAAGAATCATTACTTATGTTTACATTTTATTCATTTTTTTCTTTAAATAAACCTAAGTCGAATGCTTTCAAAAGTTAGTATTAAGTGAAAAGGGGGAGTAATACGTGGGAGTTTTCAATAGTAACAGCCATTATGTTACTGACATCATTATGGGTCATGCGGTTCATGCAAAATGAACCGAATTTTTTCAAACGAAGAAATCAATAGGAATGTAAATATTAGGTTATTTATGACCAAGAAGCAAACAGTATTCAGATCTGAGGGCATGGATGTGCTGGCTGATCTAGGCCTGAAGGTTATAAAGCTGAGTTTGGAAACCAGTCTCAAATCTCAAGCATCTGATTGGCTGAAATGGCGACCTGTCGCCATTTCAGCCAATCAGATGTTTGAGATTTGAGACTGGTTTCCATGCTCAGCTTTATAACCTTGAGTACTGATCTACCCTGGTTGACCGTGTATCAATGAAGTAAAGAGTTATATTACTCTGGATCTTATGAAGTGTTGTTAAGGGGGGCTTTTGAATCAAGATGATGACTTCAAATTTATGCAATTTGGTTTTTCTAGGGGTACTTTATAGATGTTTAAGTGATATTTCTAGCTGCACTTTGACACGGGGTGTCTTGATTGAGGGTTTGTGGTTTACCTAGTAATAGATGGTGTGGGGCTTCACTTAGATTCAAACCATGTAGTCACAGGTCTGTACTAAGACCCTTACTGACTTAAATCTACTCAGTCATTATCTGTCTTCACACTGTGTGCTATTCATTGAAAATTTGCACACGACTTTAGAATCAAAGAATAAAAAGATGCTTGTTATAAAAATAAAATAAAGCAAACAGTGTAAAATAAGTACTCTTATACAGCTAGACTCCATTTTTGAACATCAACAAACGTGCAGAGTATTTGGTCTTGGTTTAAATATTTGTTTGGCTATAAAGTTAGTCAAGTTTTTCGAGAGCTGTTTCTGAGAAAATCGTTAGCATGGAATAACTAAAGTAAATAAAAGTTCAGTTTTTGTGTATATAAAGCCATAGTCTGAATGTTTTGTTGCGTCAAAAATTGTTTGAAACTGCTGACTAGCTCACACAATACTTAGTTGCGACATCATCATCTTCACGCATCAACTATTTTTTTCCTCTTTCTTGCCTTGTATTATTGTCTGATTTTTGTTTAGCTCCTTTCTTCATATTATATGGGTTTTATCACAGGTACAGACAGTGTAGATCCAAATCAACCAGTGCCCAAGGTTATAAAGCTGAGCATTGAAACCAGTCTCAAATCTCAAGCATCTGATTGGCTGAAATGGAGACTGGTCGCCATTTCAGCCAATCAGATGCTTGAGATTTGAGACTGGTTTCCAGACTCAGTTTTGCAACCTTCAGCCCAGCACATTCTGCGGATCTGGATTTACACTGTCTGTTTTGAGATAATAAGATTATTTCTGACCAAGAAGCAACCAGTGTAGATCCAGACCAGACATCACAGATATTTTGGCTGATCTGGATCTACACTGTCTGTTTTGAGATAATAAGATTATTTCTGACCAAGAAGCAACCAGTGTAGATCCAGACCAGACATCACAGATATTTTGGCTGATCTGGATCTACACTGTTTGTTTTGAGATAATAAGATTATTTCTGACCAAGAAGCAACCAGTGTAGATCCAGACCAGACATCACAGATATTTTGGCTGATCTGGATCTACACTGTTTGTTTTGAGATAATAAGATTTTTTCTGACCAAGAAGCAACCAGTGTAGATCCAGACCAGACATCACAGATATTTTGGCTGATCTAGATCTACACTGTTCACCCAGTGCATTAAACCTGTATTTATGTAGTGAAGGGTTAAAACCAAGTAGTTTCTGTGCATTTTGTTGCTTCAGAGCGTAAGTTTTCTTGACTTGAACCATGTGAATGTTGTTCTTGCTGCTATATCTGTGAAAATGTTTATGTGTACTACTGTGGTATCATTATATTTCGCGATGGCTTAATTTTCGCGTATTTCGCGCGAGGCAAAGTGCGCGAAATTCAATCCAATAGAAATTTAACAATATAACAGTGTTTCATTTTAGGAACATATAGTTGCGCGAATTCATGCCCCCGCGAATATGTCATTTAGGGGATTTGCGCGAAAATTCGTGCTCGCGAAAATAAATGATACTACAGTATATAATTATAATTATTTTACTATTTCAAAAGTTTTCATTCATTGCATCATGTAATAATTCATTAAAACTAATTTTCACTAGTATGGTCTACAAGGGAAGCAACTCGGTGATGAATTTAATAAATATAAACATTTCCTTGCTTGTTTATCATAATTTAGTTCAAATTGAGTGACAAAGAAATTTACATTTACAAATGTACATTTTCCAATATTGGTTAGTAATTTTAACAGCAGCCATAGATATGACTTTATTGCATGGGGGAACGGTGTTGATCAAGCTTTTACATTCTTCCTGGTATTCCTGACCAGCAAGTGAACAGTATAGATCTGGGTTGAAGGTTATAAAATTGAGCATGAAAACCAGTCTCAAATCTCAAGCATCTGATTGGCTGAAACGGTGACAGGTCGCCATTTCAGCCAATCAGATGCTTGAGATTTGAGACTGGTTTCCAAACTCTGTTTTATAACCTTGGGCACAGATCTACACTATTTGCCCATGCCATAAAAGCCCTATCCATGGGATAAAAGGAATAATATAGCAAGTAGGCAATTAGGATTGTTTTTAAATGGAGTTTCCATTTTATATAGAAAACTGAGTTATTTCCCTTGCTTGAGGTTTTGTATGATTAGTTTCCTGTACACTTTAACTAACCATAATCTTGTGGTGTCATGTGTGTTTTTACAGAGTGGTTACGTTCGGAGAAAACCTTTTGGGGCCCCTGACCCCTCAAAAGTCATGGCGGTATACACAAATATTTATTGTTTCCACAACAAACAAATTTTGTACTTTTCCACATTTATTTGTAAGAACTGACATTTTGTTGTGTAGTTTATTTAGGATATTTGTTCACTTAATGGAGATTGCACCAAAAGCCAAGTTCATATAAAGTGTGATTGAAGACCAGTCTCAAATCTCCTGCCTTTGATTGGCCAATTTGAGGACAGGGCTCAGTTTCAGCCAATCATCTGCTTGAAATTTGGAGACCAGTCTCAAATCTCCATCTTTTTGAGACTGTGCTCATTTTCAGCCAATCTTTCCAGCTTTAGACAGTAGACTGGTCTCCAATCAGTTTTATGATCTTGTGCTTAGATTTTGTTTGCATCAACTGATAATTTTGATACATATTAAAATGCTACCAGTGCAGGATAGAAGTTTATTTACAATTTAATAATAATTTAAAAATAATACAGTACAGTAATAATTAAAACAAATGTGAAAAAATAGAAACATACTGAATTCATGATATGGTATTGTTAAATTTTTTGCAAACTACAAATTATGAGGGTACAGATTTGAGTAAAATCCGTTTTCTTAAATAAAATCAATTTAAGAACAAGAATAGAAATAATTTGCAGATAAATACTTCATCCATTCCTGTATATATACGCATTTTTATGCATGTGCCACCAGTGTAGATCCAGATCAGCTGGCACGTCCGTGCCATCTGATCAGGATCTGCACTGGTCGCATTTTGGTCAGAAATAACCTAATGAATCAAAAAGCGAACAGTTTAGATCCTGATCAGATGACACGGATGTGCGGGCTGATCTGGATCTAAACTGTTCGCCCTAGCAATAAAGGTGTATCTGTACGGGAATGGGTTAATCCTTTTCGCCATATATGCAGGTTTTATCGGAATGTGGGAACAATCTAGATCCAGATCAGCTGGCTCATCTGATCTGGATCAAAACTGTTCGCTTTTTGATTCATTAGGTTATTTCTGACCAAAATGCGACCAGTGCAGATCCTGATCAAAGGACAAGAATATGCCGGCTCATCTGATCTTTATCTAAAGTGTTCGCTTTTTGATTCATTAGGTTATTTCTGACCAAAATGCGACCAGTGCAGATCCTGATCAAAGGACAAGAATATGCCAGCTGATCTGGATCTACACTCATGGCACATATGTAAAAATGCGTATATATGGAGGAATGGGTTAAGCAAAGCTGGTCCCAAGGTTATAAAACTGAGATTGGAAACCAGTCTCAAATCTCAAGCATCTGATTGGCTGAAATGGCGACTGGTCGCCATTTCAGCCAATCAGATGCTTGAGATTTGAGACTGGTTTCCATGCTCAGTTTTATAACCTTGGGTACTGATTTCAAGCAATAAACGTGTCAGTTTTTACAATGGCTGTTGGTCATTTATTTAATACTTATTTCAAAACTGATCAGTTACTAAAATTGCATAAAGTCTGGAATTATAATCACAAACATTTTTATAGCCAAGAATAATTTATTTGGAATACATTTAAAAAAAATTATAACAGGACTGCATATCATTGGATATTGGCCATTTCTGTAAATTCATAAACTGGTACAGCTGTGATATTGTAGCATGTATGATATTATACACATCATGCTGTAGCCTGGCTCCAAGGTTATAAAGCTGAGTTTGGAAACCAGTCTCAAATCTCAAACATCTGATTGGCTGAAATGGCGACTGGTTGCCATTTCAGCCAATCAGATGCTTGAGATTTGAGACTGGTTTCTATGCTCAGTTTTATAACCTTGGGCACTGGACATTTTCATGCCTTAAAAATTTGTGCATGTGTCAGTAAACATTGTCAGTTTTGCAGTAAGTATCCCTTTTCTTTCATATATATGTCATCAAGGCATGGGCAAACAGTTTAGATCCAGATCAGTTGGCGCATCCATGCCATCTAATCAGGATCTACACTGGAAGCTTTTTTTATTTATTAGGTAATCTCTGACGAGAAAAACAGTGTAGATCCTGATCAGGCAGCACTGATGTGCCAGGTGATCTGGATCTATACTGTTCACATGTGCGATAAAATGCATATATGTGGAGGAAAGGGTTCAGTTACCTTTGATTAGCCTGTGAGATCCATGGTTACACACCAACCCTTCATGGTTTTATACCTTACCTTTTTGATGCCATTTTCCTTGTACAGCAATCATTGGATTTTGGTGACATATGTTTACACTTCATGTGCTAAGGTTTTGTAAATCGAATAGATGGAAATCAGCTATGCATCCTTGCTGCAGGATCAGACTCTACTCTGTTAACGTCAGTTCATAAATTTCTCTTAATCATCACCTTTTGAAATTGATAGAAAGTTTAGTTGATTGCATTGTTTTTTTTATGGAATCCATTATTTTCATTCAATGGGTTAAGGTATAATGGTGGTCTGGATTTCCAGAAAAATGTACTAAACTCCAGAATAAGGGACATTGAAATAGTGGTCTGAATATCATCTAGGTATTAATTTCTTGGCAATATTTGTGGAGGTTTAATAATTATTGTACTTAAGTTAGTTCCTGATAAACTAGAAATCTGAGTTATGTTGAAGCATAAATTGACAACCCTGTAGTGAAATTAAAAGGTAAAAAACAACAACTTTCTATCCCCATGCATGAAATATAATTACTGATAAATTGAAGTTTAAGTTGTGACTTTTCAAAATAAATTTTAACAAACAAATGACTAACAGCATATTAGAAAACATGTTACACATAGAATATTCTTCTTACACAGGGCATTAAAGTGCTTACCACTGTGTGGTCAATGTAGGCCCAAATCAGCCAAAAAGGATATGTTAGCTGATCTTGATCAACACAGGTCACACATACAAAAAACAAAACAAAGTACAAGTGGAATAGCATGTTAGAAAAAAAACAACAACATTTTGTGGTTACCAGTTTCATTGGGGAAAGTGAACTGCTTCACAAACAAAGAAACATGTAATTTAAACTGGGTTAGAATGAAGACCAGTACACAATCACAAGCTGTTGATTGGTTGAAAGTGAGCACAGTCTCCAGTCTGACCAATCACAAAGTAGAGTTTTTGGACTGGTCTTCATATCAAGATTTTTATCTTCGGTAATTGCTGATCATTTAAAAAGAGACAGTTTTGGCTGCCAAGTGATTGCAAAAACAGTATTTATAACTCCTTTATAGTTCAATGGTACTTAAACTGCTTTTTTACTACAGTGTTGATTAACACTAAAAATATTGTGGATAGCACTTTTCTGCTCTTAATGAACTAGTCTGTATATGCAAACATTTAGTCAAGACAACATAATATAGCAATAGACTAGAATATATAACATCAATTTTCTCTATTCTATTTTTAGATCTAGATCTTCCACCACACTGTTAATATAAATTTTTTGAAAGTATAAAACAGTAACGGGGTGAGGATTGATCCTCACAGCCCAGATACAAAGTAAATGAACAGTCAGTCATGCTGAACAAAAACTTGTCATTATAGAAGTTTTGACCTTTGACAAAATTTAATGTCTGTGATTGTAAACTGAAATAGTAGACCATTCCCGAGTTTCTAGCTTGTGATTCAGCTTCTTTAGTTTGAAGACAGGTTTTCTTATGACCGCACGAAGAAGGAGACATATAGAGTTGCACTTGTCTGTCTGTATATATATATGCCTTTCAAATCTTGTGACATCAACTCCTCCTAAACTATAAGACAGATTTCTTTCAAACTTGCACAGATGATCAAGCAGGATGTGTAGATGATAGTAAAGAAAGGATTTTTTCCTGCAACCATTTTTACTAGAGTTATGGCCCTTTGATATTACAAATGATGTTGCAGCATTGGGGGCGTCAGTGTCCGAGGACACATTCTATTTATGATGAGGATAGAAGCTATAATAACTTATTTTGGAGAGGTAAGCTCCAAGAGTCCA
Source organism: Corbicula japonica (assembly GCA_038501625.1). NCBI lineage: Eukaryota > Metazoa > Mollusca > Bivalvia > Venerida > Cyrenidae > Corbicula > Corbicula japonica. Next base: position 8,451,858 of record JAZAYU010000023.1, read on the forward strand.
CCATGTGTTACATGTCAAAGTACAGTGGCACCAGTGTTAAGCACTGCTTTATTCAGTTTATGGTGGTTGATATTTTTGGTATACATTATGGCTGTATTGTGCAGTTTACTTGTTGTTTGTCTCTGTTGTGTTCCGTTGGCTTACTGTAAGCATGATCATGGCAACACTAAACCCCTTCCTCCATATCGAGGGCTGAGTGCGAAACTATTCTATCCTCCATATATACAATTTTATGGCATAGGCAAACAGTGTAGAGCCAGATTGGCCAGCACATCCTTGGTCAGTGATCAGACTGCACATATGTGCCTGCTGATCTGGATCTACACTTTACTTTATGTTTTATTAGGTTATTTCTTACTAAAAAGCATCAGTGCAGATCCTGATTAGATGGCATATATTTGCCAGCCAATCTGGATCTACACATGTGGCACATGTGTTAAAACCTGTTTATATGAAGACAAGGGGTAAAGCTTTTGTAATCATGAGTCTGTGTGATACAATGTGTCATAGATAAAAAAAAACAAACTAGTATTTAAAATGAAAAGTCATATTCATAAAAAAAAACATGTTTGTTAATTATACTTCCATTAAATGCTATGTGTTGACTGTGTCTTATGTTTTGCTATGCATTCCTACAATTTTTTTTTGCAAAATATGTACATTCAAAGAAACTGAGAGCATTGCAGGGTTTAAGCTGGCACAAGCTGGCACAAGGGTCAAAAGCTTCTGGGACTTACACTGAAGCTCCTGCTGTAATGGACATAGGCCCAGGGTCATAAACCTGAGATTAGGGACCCGTCAAAAATCTCAAGCATTTGATCGGTTGTAAAGGAGTCTCCTTTTCAACCAATCAGATTAGTATACCAATCAGACTAGTCTCCTTTTCAACCAATCAGATTAGTATACCAATCAGACTAGTCTCCTTTTCAACCAATCAGATTAAAATAATATTCATTTCAGCCAATCAGAAGCTATTAGACTAGTCTCCATTTCTACCAATCAGACAAGTATACATGTCAACCAATCAGATGCTACTATTTTCATTTCAGCCAGTCAGATGTTACCTATTGCCATTTCAGCCAATCAGATGCTTGAGATTTTAGACAGTGCTTCCAGTTTTTTGTTTTATGATATTTGGGCCCAGATACAATGTGTGTGTGTATTTTCAGGTTGGAGCCACTTATCACAGAATGGACACAGATGATGATGGGCAGTGGTCACAGGGTCTTATTTCTGCTGTAAGTATTCCCCTTAACACTTTACTGTATATTTGCATGGGCAAACAATGTAAATCAGCTTGCACATCCATGCCATCTGATAAGGATCTGCATTGTTTGCTTTTTTATTTACCGTATAATGGGTTATTTTCGCAATCGAAAATTTTCGCGATTATGTCTTAATTTTAATTTTCGTGGTTGTAATTTTTGCGAAAAGTGCGATAACAGAAATTAACGCGAATGTTGTTGGAATTTTGGCGTTTTTAATTTAAGCGAATTCATGTCGGGCGCGAAAATCATACATGCCAAGTCTCACGTCGTGAGGTAAAAACTCACGGAATTTCACCCACCCTCACGGTCTAACGGATAAAAACAAAAAACTCACATATTTTTGTTAATTTCTCTTTAAAAAAAAATGTCATCTGCAGTGCACATTTCAATGTCTCCAAAAAGTCTGAGGATCGCCGAAATGAAAGCGCTTGATTGATAGTGATTATTGGAAATTATGACATTTTGTTTATTTCCTCTGCTGCAGTTACCCTGAGGCAAATGATTAACATCCTATGTTAGATAAGGTGTTATTCAATTATCTTTTCTTATTAATTGATATGTTTACTCAAACATCTTTATGTCTCAGCTGGGGTACAATTTCAATGCAAGTGTTACACTTTTCGGCTACGGATGGGTAAACGTTAGCACAACTATTTGTACGCGACAAAGGCTTTTCTATATATGCGATATTTGCCTTTCGCGTACAACCCAGTTAGCATTCAAATCAATGCGGAAAATTTTCCTTCTATTTCTATATGCTGCCGATGGGAATTTGATCGCATCGTTGGCGGCTCCATAAAGCATCTTAAACCATATGTACCTTTAAAAAATTTACATACCTGAAAAGCCACATTCAAGTAGAATCAATATATGTAATCCTTTATAAATAACGGTTTCGTTTTTTTATGCAAAACTCATTTAAACCTGCACCCATGTCAACACATTTCGATTTCCGCGCTTCAAGTTTACCTGACTCACGACGTCACGTTTATCGATAAATAACAGAATTTAAATCGGGTCGATTTCCACCACAGTTTTGATCGTAACTGCTTGAGACGTAAAGAACAGACATCTGTAAAAAGTCAGTATGATAATGGGTCTGTGCTTGCAGTCGAATTATTGAGACTAGGTAAACGTCTAAGGGCATTATTTTGAAGGTGTTATCGGTAATTGTGAAGAGTTTTGGTTTTAATTGGCATGTTGAAGCATTAATCTAAGGTGAATAAAAACAAGATTTGTTAATTTTTTGGGCCCTTTTTTCCCCTTTATGTAAAGCTACATAAAATTTTTTTATGCAACTCTAGACTTTCTTCATAAATGCCAAGTCAGTAATTGCATTTAGTGGATAACTAATGGCTTGAATAGTTTGAACTTTTAGTGGACATTTTTAAAATAAATGTGGCATAAAGATTTTTGTCACAAATATTTTATTTGATTTAAAAAATGTGTTTAATTGTCTTGTTACTTCATTAAAGTAATGTAACTGACTGTTGACTTCACTTTTTATAAAAAAAAAGGTTAAGGTACATAAGAACATTTTAAATATACCATGTTTCGACACGCTTTAGAAAATCTCACTTATTTTTGCTCAAATCTCACTTAAAAATGACACCAGTCTCACTTAATTTTTTTTCGATACCTGGCATGTATGGCGAAAATAGCGAAAATATTATGCTCGCGAAAAAAACCCATTATATGGTATTAAGTTGTGACGAAAAAAAGTGAACAGTGCAGATCTTGATCAGATGGCACAAGTGTGCTGGCTAATCAGGATCAGCACTGTTCGCCCATGTGATTAAAAGTGATGTGAAGGAAAGGGTTCATTGTCACTCGGGAAAACAGGTCTTGGCTCACTTTCAGCAGGTTCTGTTTCTATCAGATCATTAATCCAGAAAATACCACACATTAAAAAAAATAAACATAATATAGAAATTTGAGATTCACGAATTAAAGAAACCAGAAAAAGGGGAAGAATGGAAAAACACACTTTTTTTTTCTACAGTGGTGTAATATTTTTTGAGAAAAAGTTCTTGCAAGCTAAGATTCAACACAGTTATCATTAATTAATTAAGACTTTTATGAAATAAAATACAGGTATTTTCCACTATGTGACCAGTGTAGATTCAGATCAGATGGCACCTCTGTACCATCTGATCTGTATCTTAACTGGTTGCATTTTGCATTCATGAGTTTTTGGCTTCTTTTTGTGTCGCCCTTTCGAAGAAATGGCGATACATAGGGATCGCTTTGTCCGTCCGTCGGTCCGTCAGTCACGAAAACTTAACGTTGGCTATAACTGCCATTTCTTAATATTTCTTCATCAAACTTATAAATTATATTGCTTATGACAACACGCTCGAAATGATACCACATTCTCAAGGTCAAGGTCATATTTGATGGAGTTATGCCCCTTTTTTTACTTGCATTTTTATTCCGACAGCACCAGAGGGCGACACAAGTGTTCAACTGAACACCCATCTAGTTTTTTAGCTCACCTGAGCTGGCTCAGGGTGAGCTATTAGGATCGATGAATGTCCGTCGTCCGTCGTCCGTCCACACTTAGTTCGTTAACACTCTAGCGGTCACATTTTTGCTCCGATTGTCATGAAACTTGGTCAGGATGTTTGTCCCAATGATTTCTCGGACGAGTTCGAATATGGGTCATCTGGGTCCAAAAACTAGGTCACTGTTACTAAAAATAGAATTTTCTTGTTAACACTCTAGGGGTCACATTTTTACTCCGATTGTCATGAAACTTGGTCAGGATGTTTGTCCTAATGATTTCTTGGACAAGTTCGGTTATGGGTCATCTGGGTCCAAAAACTAGGTCAGTGTTACTAAAAATAGAATTTTCTTGTTAACACTCTAGCAGTCACATTTTTGCTCCGATTGTCATGAAACTTGGTCAGGATGTTTGTCCCAATGATTTATCGGACGAGTTCGAATATGGGTCATCTGGGTCCAAAAACTAGGTCACTGTTACTAAAAATAGAATTTTCTTGTTAACACTCTAGCGGTCACATTTTTGCTCCGATTGTCATGAAACTTGGTCAGGATGTTTGTCCCAATGATATCTCGGACGACTTCGAATATGGGTCATCTGGGTCCAAAAACTAGGTCACTGTTACTAAAAATAGAATTTTCTTGTTAACACTCTAGCGATCACTTTTTTGCTCCGATTGTCATGAAACTTGGTCAGGATGTTTGTCCCAATGATTTCTTGGACGAGTTCGAATATGGGTCATCTGGGTCCAAAAACTAGGTCACTGTTACTAAAAATAGAATTATATTGTAAACACTCTAGCGGTCACATTTTTGCTCCGATAGTCATGAAACTTGGTCAGGATGTTTGTCCCAATGATTTCTCGGACGAGTTCGAATATGGGTCATCTGGGTCCAAAAACTAGGTCAATGTTGCTAAAAATAAAATTTTCTTGTTAAAACTCCAGCGGTCATAATTTTGCTCTGATTGTCATGAAACTTGGTCAGAATGTTTGTCCTAATGATTTCTCAGACGAGTTCGAATATGGGTCAACTGGGTTCAAAAACTAGGTCACTGTTACTAAAAATAGAATTTTCTTGTTAACACTCTAGCTGTCACATTTTTGCTCCGATTGTCATGAAACTTGGTCAGGATGTTTGTCCCAATGATTTCTCGGACGAGTTCGAATATGGGTCATCTGGGTCCAAAAACTAGGTCACTGTTACTAAAAATAGAATTTTCTTGTTAACACTCTAGCGGTCACATTTTTGCCTCGATTGTCATGAAACTTGGTCAGGATGTTTGTCCCAATGATTTCTCGGACGAGTTCGAATATGGGTAATCTGGGTCCAAAAACTAGGTTACTGTTACTAAAAATAGAATTTTCTTGTTAACACTCTAGCGGTCACATTTTTGGTCCGATTGTCATGAAACTTGGTCAGGATGTTTGTCCCAATGATTTCTCGGACGAGTTCGAATATGGGTCATCTGGGTCCAAAAACTAGGTCACTGTTACTAAAAATAGAATTATCTTGTTAACACTCTAGCGGTCACATTTTTGCTCCGATAGTCATGAAACTTGGTCAGGATGTTTGTCCCAATGATTTCTCGGACGAGTTCGAATATGGGTCATCTGGTCCAAAAACAAGGTCACTGTTGCTAAAAATAGAATTTTCTTGTTAACACTCTAGAGGTCACAATTTTGCTCTGATTGTCATGAAACTTGGTCAGGATGTTTGTCCCAATGATTTCTCGGACGAGTTCGAATATGGGTCATCTGGGTCCAAAAACAAGGTCACTGTTGCTAAAAATAGAATTTTCTTGTTAACACTCTAGAGGTCACAATTTTGCTCCGATTGTCATTAAACTTGGTCAGGATGTTTGTCTCAATGCTTTCTCGGACGAGTTCGAATATGGGTAATTTGGGTCCAAAATCTAGGTCACTGTTACTGAAAATAGAATTTTCTTGTTAACACTCTAGCAGTCATATTTTTGCTCTGATTGTCATGAAACTTGGTCAGGATGTTTGTCCCAATGATATCTCTGACGAGTTCGAATATGGGTCATCTAGGTCCAAAAACTAGGTCACTGTTACTAAAAATAGAATTTTCTTGTTAACACTCTAGCAGTCACATTTTTGCTCTGATTGTCATGGAACTTGGTCAGGATGTTTGTCCCAATGATATCTTGGACAAGTTCGGTTATGGGTCATCTAGGTCCAAAAACTAGGTCACTGTTACTAAAAATAGAATTTTCTTGTTAACACTCTAGTAGTCACATTTTTTCTCTGATTGTCATGAAACTTGGTCAGGATGTTTGTCCCAATGATATCTTGGACAAGTTCGGTTATGGGTCATCTGGGTCCAAAAACTAGGTCACTATTACTAAAAATAGAATTTTCTTGTTTACACTCTAGCGGTCACATTTTTGGTCCGATTGTCATGAAACTTGGTCAGGGTGTTTGTCCCAATGATTTCTTGGAATAGTTCGAATATGGGTCATCTGGGTCCAAAAACTAGGTCACTGTTACTTAAAATAGAATTTTCTTGTTAACACTCTAGCAGTCACATTTTTGCTCCGATTGTCATGAAACTTGGTCAGGATGTTTGTCCCAATGATTTCTCGGATGAGTTCGAATATGGCTCATCTCGGGGTCTTGGTCACTGTTACTAATAAGAACTTTGTTGTACTCAGGTGAGCGATAAAGGGCCATCATGGCCCTCTTGTTTCAAGTGAGCAGCTAAAAAATTATACTTTACAGGTGAGTTGTCACTTTAAATAATGACAAGCACGTGAATATATTAGCAAAGAGTAATGGGTGCCAAGTATTTAAATACATTCAATATAACAATTACCGTCATTGTTTGAATATAAGCCGCACTTTTTCCTCAGAATTTGGAAGTAAAAAGTTGGGGGGTGCAGCTTATACACAGGTTTGGCTGCTTATACATTGTGTTAAGCCATTTTCATCTGTTCTATCATGTTTGGGGGTGATGCGGCTTATACACGAGTGCAGCTTATATTCAAACAATGACGGTATTAAAAATATATTCAAGACTGGTCCAAGCTTTATAGCAAATTACTCCAGACTATATAGGTGGAAGAGCTTTAAATGTGACATTTGTCCTCTATCGTTATAGGCTAAAATGGTGGCAGCCGCTACACATAGTATGTGTGAAGCTGCCAACACGATGGTGCAGGGTAATGCAAGCGAGGAGAAGCTGATAGCCTCGGCCAAGGAGGTGGCAGCATCCACTGCGGCACTTCTCGTTGCTTGTCGGGTCAAGGCCGATCCAGGATCTAAAGCTATGCAGAGGTTACAGGTAAGAATTGGGTCAGGCAGGGAAACCAGCAGGATGATGTGTATGTTATGGTGCTTAAACAGCCAGAAAAAATTAGTTAGTGGGTAGAAGGTTACTGTGGTATCATTTAATTTCGCTGGCACGAAATTTCACACTATCGCCGAAAAAGACGCGCAGTTTTGCGAGGACGTTAATTCGCGCAAATCTAATTAAAAAAATATATATATTATTATTGATATTTTACCGACCCGTTATCAATACAGTAAAACTTCGAAAACTCGAATACTCAAGGGGAATAAGAAAATGTTTGAGTTTTCCATGGCGCTCGAGTTTTCGAAGCTTCACTTGATGAGGTCCGATTTTTAAGTCAAGTCGTATAAACACATGTACGTTACCTTGTTGATTAGTATGTTATCTGAATATCAGTTAAGTTAATAAAAGATTCATTTCACACTGTATTTTCTTTAAACCGCAATACCTGTTTGAAAACATCTTAGGTATTTTTTCAAGAAAACTGCTTGTTAAACCTTTCGTGTTGACATAGTCCGAGAGCTAGTATACTTTACAAACGGTGCGTCGTTATTGTTATACACTCGACTCCATGATCGCATTGTACTTGAAGTCAGTATTCCGTGGATCGATCTTTCGTTTGACATCCGATTTGCCTGTTGCCTCATAACTATCGTCTCAACGCAGGCACCTACCGAGTGATCATAAAATAATTTTCTTTCATCATAACCTGCTTTAATCAGATCAATCAAAACACAATAGATGCTGGCGATTGACAATTAACTGCCAATTATAACCCATCACAACGTGTGAAAACTACGCGTCACCGTTTGCCAATTACTCTTGCGAGGTGCGAACAATTTATCTGTCGATTATTACTTGAGTTTTCCAATACAAACAAAAGAAGAAATATGCTTCAAGGGACCGACACCTGTCTCCGAGAATTCGAGTTTTCCATTGTATGAAGTTTTACTGTACCTATTGCTTATTTGAACACGTGAGCTAATCATGTGTCAGTTGGCCCCCTGTCAATAACCACTTCCTTTGTTTGTCAATTATCAAACCGCTGTTTATTCCGTGCCGGTAATTGACTGTGACGGGACCTGTTTGATCCTTCTATCTGGACCATTCATATCAAAACTGGCATGTTAAATTGCGTACTCGTTTATGGTCTAAAGTATCAATTGATTGCGAAACATTTACTCAAAAAAGTGTTGATAAATTAAAAATGAGATTACAATGATACTGTTTGGTAAAACGTGACCTGACCTAAATGCGCGGACTAAATTGTCGTTCAAGTTTTGAAGTAACATTTAACATATTCCAAAAGAAAATCAACAGTTATAACTAATTTTCTTTTCTTTATTAACATAATTATTCAATACTTCAAATTTATATCAAATAGCGATATGGGCAACAATATATAAAATTTAGGTCATTTCGGACATAGTACATTTCGGATAAGCATGTGGAACCTTTTGGTTAAATTTTAGCTAAGGTTTTTAATGTGGGCAATGGTCCGAGCGCGAAATATGCGAAAATTAAGCCATCCCTAAATTTAATGATATCACAGTAACATAAAATACTTTTTGCATTGATTTTTAGCTCCTAGATAAAGTGTACTGATATTGTTGCAAAGGTTATTTACTCTATGTTTATAGTCAGCAGGTGACATTGTTACACAATTGTAATAGTTTGTGCTGGTATGTTTACAGTCTGCCCTTAAAGTTGTTATACATTTGTTATAGTTTATGTGAAGGTATGTTAACACTATGCCGGCATTGTTAAACAGTTGCAAGAGTTTAGGTGCTGGTATGTTTTGGTATGTACACATTACGTTCTGTATGTTTACAGTCTGCTGGTAATGCAGTGAAGAGAGCCACCGAGGCACTGGTAGCTTCAGCTCAGCAAGCCAAGGCTTACCAAGATGAGGAAGAATCTGTAACAATCAACCAGCGCATGGTTGGGGGCATTGCACAGGTAACATTATCATTTCTCTCACTTCTATTCTGTTGACTGGGGATAAGTCTTCATCCAAGATCATGAATGGTCAGTGATTGATCAGTATGGAAACAGCTAAATTTTAACAAGGATCAGGATCTCTTATATTCACTTGATTCATAATTTTTTTTTCACCAAGAAGCGACCAGTGTAGATCTCGATTGAAAATCTGAAAGTGCAGATGTGCCGTCTGATCTAGATCTAAACGAATCACAAGTCCGGTAAATCCTGTATATATGAAGTAAAGCATAAAACCAGCTACTGATTCATTTGTGTTGATTTTCTCTCTATTACAGGTTCTCGCAGCCCAAGAGGAGATTATCCGTAAAGAAAAAGAGCTTCAGAAGGCTCGCCAACAACTCGCAACCATTTATCAACATCAGAACCGATTCAAAGAGAAACCAGCCGAGGACGATTCCTCATCCTCATTTTAGACACTTAATTAATTCACCTGTATTTTATGATTTCACAGGAGTTATGATTATACAGAAAGATCTGAAAAAATTGCAGATTTTAGACTTCAAAAGTTTTAAAAATAAAACAACGTACAAAAGTTCTTAAAGGCGGTCATTGTCTTTTTAAATTTAGAAATAAATAAGTGAACTTAACATATCACATAAATAGTGCTTTAATTTTGTAACCAGTTGTCAAAAGAAGACTGCTCTGTGTGTACATGTCGATTGATTATGGACACAGCTTTCAGAAGCTGTCGTTCACAGTCATTTAAATGAATACAAGTTTTTGATAGATTTTACATTACCAGTATTTAATATAATTTTTATACTTTTTTCATGCATATTTGAATGTTTCTGTACTGCTGAGTTCATTGGTTCATGCTCCAGCAAGCATTTTGTTGGGGGATAATGACTGCCATGCCCCAGCAAGAAGATTTGTGGGGAGTAATAAGTTTATCTTCAGCTGTATGGACAGCCCATGTAAACTAGAAACAGTGCTGAAGCCCGACCTTCATTTAGGAAAAATACCACAAATGGGATCAGTTTTGATCAGTTATTTTTAAAGACCAGATGCACACACTAATTTTTCAGAACTAGTGTGATATTTTTTCAGAGTGAATGCTATGGTCCTCTCTGAATATATGCAGTGTTTGTTACATGTGTGGCATTAGTGAATGCAATTGCCTACCTTCTCTGAAATATTTACAGTTTATAGTACATGAGGAATCTTTTCATATGGGCACGTGTTTTACTTTCACCATTTAATTAGAATGACATCAGTCATATGTATATACATTTTAGTTCTGGGGTTTTGAACATGGAGTAATGTTTTAAGCTGGAAATAAATTGAACTAATAGAAATTGGTTTATTGCCAAAATGTTTGATGGCATTTTGACATACTGGTTTATGAAAAATGTATCTTCTAGGGCTCCTTGATTCAAAACCCTCTTGACTTGAGCCCAAGATTATAAAACTGAGAATGGAAACAGGTCTCAAAGTATGAGCATCAGATTGGCTGAAATGGAAACTTGAGTTGAAATGTTTGAGACTTAAGACTTGTCTGATAAGTCTCCATTGCAGCCAATCAGTGCCCAAGGTTATAAAACTGAGCATGGAAACCAGTCTCAAATCTCAAGCATCTGATTGGCTGAAATGGCGACCAGTCGCCATTTCAGCCAATCAGATGCTTGAGATTTGAGACTGGTTTCCAAACTCAGCTTTATAACCTTGGAGCCAGATGCTTAAGATTTGAGACTGGTCTGCAGTCTCAGTTTTATAATCTTTGGCAAAAAATCATTTGTATTATTGTATAAAGTATATGTTTAAATAGTTACATTTAAACAATATAACATGCAGGCTTAATGGCAATATAGTGTAAAATAAACAAGAGGCATTGTGTAATAATAGTGGTACTCTTCCCCTGCTTTAGTTATCTTACATCAAGTACACCTTGGCCCAAGATCATAAAAATTGAGATTGGAGACCAGTGCCCAAGGTTATAAAACTGAGCATGGAAACCAGTCTCAAATCCCAAGCATGTGATTGGCTGAAATGGCGACCAGTCGCCATTTCAGCCAATCAGATGCTTGAGATTTGAGACTGGTTTCCAAGCTCAGCTTTATAACCTTCAGACCTGGATCTACACTGATGGCATAAAACTTGTATATATGTATTAAAGGATCAAAGACCACAATATCTTTCGACTGAAAGATCTTCTTCAGTCATTCATCCTTAAAATTTCCCACTATTTCGGCATAAATCTCAAAATAGCATCCGAAAAATTTCACAAGACCATTAACATTTGATCAATTCATTCGGAGACTGGTCTTGCAGTCTAATTTTTATGATCAACAGCCAGCCCTTCTTTGCACCCCTTTTCCCTAAATATCATTATTAAACACTTTTTTGAATTCTCTCTAAATATCAATCTATCCTTGCATTCTGTTGGCTATAATATTTATTTAATCTTTGTTTCATACTGTCAGCTGTATTTCCAGAGTTTTGTATCAGTGCTATAGGTCTATTTACATATCAAATTTTTGTAATGTTTTTGTATAAACTGTTCTTGCAATTTGTTTGTATGTATGTATGTATGTATTATTTTTCCTTGTGTACATATTTTGCAAATCCCATTTTGCTTAAGAAATCATGAACAAGATTGAATGTTATGCCATCTTTCATTGTTAAAAGAATTGTAGAAAAGATTTTATTGTGATTAATGAATGACCCATGTATATCAGATAGTTTATTGGTTAACCCTTTTCTCCATAAATACACATTTTTACGCATGTTCGACCAGTGTAGATCCGGATCAGCCAGCACATCCATGCTTTCTTATCTGATCAGGATCTGCACTGTTCGCATTTTTTTCAGAGATAACCTAAGGCCACTGTTCGTTGATTTTTCGTTTCTCAGATCCCGCCGACTCTAATTTCTGCTAAAATGGAAAAAAAATAAAATTGAAAATGACCAAAGAAAGACAAATTTTCCCGAACCTTTTAGCGATTGACTGTTTCACTGCGCATGTCTGTACTTTCAGCAGACAGCGACAGTCGTTTATTTTCTGATAACGACGGAGAAAGAGTATATTTTAGCGATTGTCCTCAAATTTAGTGCAGTTTAACCTCCGAAAATATCCTATTATCACGACTCGATATTTTTTCAAGCACAAAACCAAGATGGATGTGCCCATCAACTCAAACAGTGAACAATTTAATGCCATATTTTTCAACATTTATTCCGAAAGAACATAATCGTTACTTTTTTTTTTTTTAATTCCCTCCTCCGACCCTAACCTTCTCCTGAAAAAATCTGAGAAACAAAAAATAAAAAAACAGTGGCCTAACAAATCAAAAAGCGAACTGTTGAGATCCAGATCAGACAGCATGGATGTGCCGGCTGATCTGGATCTAAACTGTTCGCCCTTGCAATAAAGGTGTATATTTGGAGGAAAGGGTTAATGCATTGGCTGAGGGTAGAAATAACGGAATCTGACACTTCTACTTACACTGCATAGACGTGATAATCTAAAAATAACTAAACTGGAATTCTGTTTCTGCAAAGTTTAAATTGTACCTTTAAAACTGAAAATGTCAGGGCTGTGAATTTTCCGCGGATTCGCGGATTTCCGCGATTTTTGGTCCGCCAGGACCAGTTTTGAGATTGATGTAAATTCGAGGAGAAATTTGGGGGGGTGGGGGTGGGTATACCACTTTCAATGGTTTAATGCGATTTCTGATTTCACATGTACGTATTCGTTTACTTTTATACTGAACCCGATGGATTTTATCGATGTCTTCGTACAAATGTTACCTGTCGTTCTATTGGTCGATTCAACCAAGGGGCCGAAGGCGGCCCCCTGGAACCCTGGCCGCAATTTTCAGCTGATTTTGAAATTTGGTGTTCACAGCCCTGAAATGTTATAGATTCTAAGTAAAATGACCGTCATGTTTTTGTTGTTGGAGTTCACAATCATTAATTTTATAACTTTTAAAGAGAAAAATTTAATTTGATTAAACAACATATCTGGAAAATTCTGACTGAAATGAGGTTCCGGTACCAGAAATGTTAAGATTCACATGTGTATATTTCACTCGTAGATACATATCTTCTTAAACTTGAACAATCAGCCACTGGAATAGAAGGTCTGGAAAAAATACTGTAAAAATTATTGCTCACAGTTTAACAGTTCAAGGTAAATGTTATCTTTTAGTTTGCACTTAGTAGATAGTCGAGTCCAGTTAGTCTGAATGCAGGGTTGAAGGTTATAAAGCTGAGTTTGGAAACCAGTCTCAAATCTCAAGCATCTGATTGGCTGAAATGGCGACTGGTCGCCATTTCAGCCAATCAGATGCTTGAGATTTGAGACTGGTTTCCATGCTCAGCTTTATAACCTTGGGACCAGGACTTTAACAAAATAGCTAGATAGCCTTTATTTATAAAGTGTGTTAAATGTTTTTTACTAGTGTATAGAAATATTTTGTTGCATAAAAAGTAAATCTGTTTTCAGACATGTTAACAGTACAATATGTTAAACAAGTCTTTTAATTTTCAAAATTTGAACAACTGCAGATGGTTCAACTGGTAAAAAGGAAGCTAGTTGTGTTTTTGAAGAAAAGTTTTACTTAAACCTTTTATTTCATACGTATGGATTTTATCGCAGGTGGGAACAGAGTAGATCCAGATCATCCTGCACATCCATGCTGTCTGATCAGTACCCAAGGTTATAAAACTGAGCGTGGAAACCAGTCTCAAATCTCAAGCATCTGATTGGCTGAAATGGCGACTGGTCGCCATTTCAGCCAATCAGATGCTTGAGATTTGAGACTGGTTTCCAATCTCAGCTTTATAACCTTCAGGCCAGGATCTACACTGTTTGCTTCTTGGTGAATAAAAAAGCAAAGAGTGTATATTCTGATCAGATGCCACAGATGTGCCTGCTGATGTTAATCTACTCTGTTTGCCAATGGAATAACTATCATAGCCTGTGAAGTAAATGGTTAAGATGCAATGTTTCTTAAAGGAGATTCTGTGTTGGATGTAAGGAGGATTGTTTTGGGCAGTCTTGGGCAAGTTGCATGATGCATGATTATTAACAAGTCTCTGGCCCAAGGCCCCATGAAAATTATTGCTGCCCAAAGAGGAGGTTTGAGCAATTCCACTGAACCCCCTTTGGATCTGCCCCTGGGATGGTATAGCGTGAAGAAGTGTATTTTTCTAGAAAGCGTTTCTATGCATAGTAAACTGGGCCTAAGATCATTAAACTAAATCTGGAGACTAGTCTCAAATCTCAGGCATCTGATTGGCTGAAATGGTGACTGGTTGCCAATTTATCCAATCAGATACTTGAGATTGAAGACTGGTCTACAATTTTAGTTTTATGATCTTGGGCCTTGAGTTGGAGTTAAGTGTTTTAGGATTGTTTGTTATATTTTTGATAGAAGAAAATTATAATACGATATTGGCTGTTAATTTGTATTTTTGTTATGTATACTCTATGTGATATATATAATTAATCCTGCTAATTCAATACAGTCATTAACATCAATCAAACCTGTCTTCATAGACTAAAGGAGAAAAACTGAAAAGTGGTTTTTGAAGGCAGGTGGTCTTTGATGACAGTGTCCAAGGTTATAAAACTGGGCATGGAAACCAGTCTCAAATCTCAAGCATCTGATTGGCTGAAATGGCGACTGGTTTCCAAACTCAGTTTTATAACCTTCGGACCAGGTTTATTTGTTCTTAAAATCAGTCAGTGGAACAAATACAGGTCTATATCCACAGGACCACTGAAATAAGGAGTTATAATTTTTCCCACTTTGGTGACAAATTATTGTTGATGGGCCGTAAAACCACTCACTTTCTGTACACAGTTAACCTCTTTCTTTTATAAACAAACCATGTGATGTTCATGCTATGACTGGGAAAAAATGAGATCTTATAATTTTTTGTTTGTACTTTTTGCTGAAAACGAAAATATTATTTATTTTAATATTGAACCCAATCCTCTATATATACTCTCTTTAGCACACGGGAGAACAGTGTAGATCCAGATCAACCAGAACATCTTTATTGTCCGATCTGGATCTACACTGTTCCCTTTTTGGTCAGAAATAACTTAATTAAAATAAGAAAAGCGAAAAAATGTAGATCCAGATCAGATGGCACTGATGTGCTGGCTTATCTTGATGTACACTGGTTGCTCATGAAAGTAGTAGATATGGAGTAAAAGGTTAAATATGATGCAGTTATAAAAAACATGGGGTAAACAATGTACTTTTATAGAGAATCTCATTGATACATACCATAGTGTGAAACTCCTTTCACAAAATTTGACTTCTCAAGAAGTCTGAGATGGTGTAAATGTATGTTTTGTGTGACGCTTTTTGTGTACTGTTCCAGGAAACAACATCATGTGTTTTTAGCTGATAATCAGTGCCATAGTAACAAAGTGCTTTGTCATAACATTGTGCCGCCTTTGATTAACCCTTTGCTCCATTTATATGGGTTTATCACATGTACAAACAGTGTAGATCCAGATCAGCCAGCACTTTTGTGCTGTCTGATCTCGATCTGCATCGGTTGTATTTTGGTCAGAAATAAACTAATGAATCAAAACAAACAGCATGGATCTAAGGGGATATAGAGGATACAACATGAGTGATCATTTTATACTGAAATTATTAAACGAGTCGTCTAAAATCGATATAAAACAAGGCTTTTGCCGAGTTTTATATCGATTTAGATGACGAGTTTAATAATTTCAGTATAAAATGATCACTAATGATGTATTCTATTTATCACATACCCTGAAAAAACAAGCAAAATCAATGAAATGTCCCTTTCTATCGCCTAGTAGAGCGAACTTAAAACGTGTGTAATTCGGTCGCATCGGGTGATACATAAGCTAGTCCCAAAAGAATTTATCCTACATTTGCCAAAAAAAGTTAAAAATAAATAAAAAATATTAACTGCGCTAGAGTCTAGATAAAACATTCTATAATTTATAGGCTTCTGAAGTTGTGTTTAATTAAATAAATCGATCTAGTGTATGACGTCATTTGTGTAAACTTTCATAGCGGCATATGACAACATTGAAATTTGCTGGATACAAACTGGAAATTTGGATTGAAAATGTGTTTCTAGTGTTTTTATATTGTTTCGGGGATGTTGTAAGATCACACCGGTGATGTTCTGAAAACGATGTCAGCGTCTGGGTCATTTTGTTTCCGATTTAAACGAAATAAAAATGGCTTTGTTGCTGTTGTTGAATTTCATCATAGACTTTCGGCGTACTGCTATCTTACTGAGTAAACAAGATGTCAGAAAGTTATATTTTCCACGGATATTATCAATATAAAGGATTCTTATAGAAATTGATTGGTTGCCTGAGGTGGTCAGATGGCAAAAGTAAGTCATTTTCATACATTTGTTTTGATCGCTGATAACGCGGATGAATAGTGATTCGGCTGCGATATATAACTAGTTATATATCGAAAATATATAACGGGTATTATTACACTCCCACACCGGAAGGTATGTGATAAAACAGCTATATACCATGGAGCTAAGGGTTATGGCAGGTTTGTGAAATCACTCCATTTTTCTTTACACCAACAAGAAAATATTTGGTGTAATTTGTGAAGCTCACATGAGCAATTCTGTTTACCACAATCTTTAACCTCTGAGAATTTGAATAGTTATTTCAGTATTTTCACTGACCAAGAAGCGAATGTTATGGATCGTGATCAGACAACACAGATGTTCATTTTGATCTGGATCTATACTGATTGCACATGCGATAAAACCATGGCTGAAGGTTATAAAACTGAGCATGGAAACCAGTCTCAAATCTCAAGCATCTGATTGGCTGAAATGGCGACAAGTCGCCATTTCAGCCAATCAGATGCTTGAGATTTGAGACTGGTTTCCATGCTCAGTTTTATAACCTTGGGCACATATATTTGGAGTGTAAAGGGTTTGTTAGCTCTAAATTTCTTCAGTGAAGAAGTTTTTTTCTGCTGATAATGATAAAAGCCTATAGTATGACATCAACACTTGTGCATAAACTCATGGTCTTGTTGGCTAGGTACAAGCAAGATGATAATGCAAAATTGTTGTCTGTTTATATAATAAAACCAATTTCCAAGATGCCATTACTGTATATAACCAGTGCCCAAGGTTATAAAACTGAGCATGGAAACCAGTCTCAAATCTCAAGCATCTGATGCTTGAGATTTGAGACTGGTTTCCAAACTCAGTTTTGTAACCTTCAGCCCAGTTACTGGTTTTAGCATTGAAGTACATATAAGAGAAACTGAAGCAAAAATGTTTTATACTGTTCCTGAACGAAAGAAAATACTGTATACAATATGTAACGTTATATGCATGAACTTATTCTATTCTTTCATAAACACTCTGCCTATCATGTGTTACTTATCATGTATAAAAACGTGGATATATTAATAAACATTTATTTAATGTGATATTGAGCTTGTTTTCATATAAACCTTGCTTAACCCTGTGGATTTGGCACATATCCAGAGTGTAATCAGTGTAGATCCATTGCCCAAGGTTATAAAGCTGAGCATGGAAACCAGTCTCAAATCTCAAGCATCTGATTGGCTGAAATGGCAACTGGTCGCCATTTCAGCCAATCAGATTCTTGAGATTTGAGACTGGTTTTCAATCTCAGTTTTATAACCTTCAACCCTGATCTGACTTTAAAACTACAGCAATCCATCCCAGTAAATCATTTTTGTGGAGCCCGCTTGCACTAAGCCGGACTTAGTTGTCACAATGGTGGTTCGGTGTATGTGCTTAAGCGTGTGTCAGTTCGTTAGTGCTTCCGTGTAGATTTGTCCGGCCTATTACACTGGGGGCTAACGCGTGTGACGACAAGTGATGCGCAACGACAGTGTGTGCTAGTTGTTCACAGAAAATGTGTTTACATGTCGACAGAATTGATCACGTGCTGCTCCATTTTTGTTGAATTGTGGAATATTTGTTACTTCAAATGGAGATCTGTTAACGATGGTAAATGTTATTAAATAAAATCTCACACATCTTGCTGTTATACATAGTGATTTTGTTAAGATAATGTCAGGAAACTAGTTTTTTTGGTTTCCTACACAAAGTTATGTACACATTAACTTCACAACGAAAACACTAATATGATACCTATAAATATTATAAATTTATGTATAAATGATGTGATCTGATAATTATGCGCTTATTGCTTCTGTGTTTCTGATTAAAAACCACCCGTAAAGCTGTTTTTCAGCAGTAGCTGGTGTGTGCATGGTGCACAGAGACTGTGTATGATGTTCAACGAAATAAAATTTTATGAGTGTGTTAATCAACGAAATCATTTTATAAATTTTAGGAAATAAACCATGCTGTGTGTCCCTACTGCCGCATTCGATTTGACAGCGTTAATGAAGCATTACTTGTTAATTCACAATCAGTTATTATAAAAATATTTAACAACTAACAAACAAACATTTGAAAACATTCAGTCTTTAAGACATAACTATCAAAATGAAAAACTGAAAAATAAAATACACGTTCCTGCCTTTACTTGGTCCGACAAACTAGAACAATACTAATGAACCCTCAAACAACATTACATTTGCCTTATTTTGCATGACTAAAAATGTATATTATAAAATTTAAAATACCATACACACTGGACGCAGTTATTAGTTTTATACTACCATTAAAATAGAAAAGGTAAAATTAAAATACTTTCACTTTAACGGAAGAGACTGTTCCAAAGTAATGGCCTTTTTATGTGAAGTTATAACCTTCAAGAATACGTAACATGCTTAGACATGTTTAAGAAAACTTTCTGAAGGCGATGTCTGTATCATAAAACAACAACACGCTAATTTATTCTCTTGCGTGTCTTCTGGTGTCGTGTATAGCTGTATGCCCACGAGAAGGTTTTCCCACAAGGACACCGTTTATCTTTGTTTCCATGTACGCCCTTCGTATGCGCTTTTAACGAGTGTAAAGTTTTGAAGTTCTTTTGGCAAATGTTGCAAGTTTTCGTGTTCTCGCGACGTTGGCAGCTGATGAAATGGCGTTCCATGCAGTTTTTGTATGCGAAACTATTGTTGCAGTTACGACACGAATACGGTTTGGCATCTACATGTTTGTTAAGATGACACAAATATGTTGCTTTTTCATAGAATCTAGCGTTACATAGCACACATTTATGTTTAGCCTCGGATGTATGGGTCATAACTCTGTGTCTCCGTTGAGCAAACTTCACACATGAGAAAAATGCCTTTGTGCTTACTTTTAATGTTCTGGTTTAGATCGTACCTCTGAGAAAATGCTATAATGGTTAAAATTATTTTTGAGCCAATGGCCATTCAGTATTTTTCAAATATTTCGAACCTTAATTCTCATAATGTTGCGCGTCGGAAATGCGGAGAATGATTTGTCAGTTACAAAAATAATTTCAACCATTATATACGTTATAGTTGATTTAGAGGCTTGTATGAAAAATTAAACGGTCGCCCAGCTGCGCTGGGCCTGACCGTTTAATTTTCATACAAGCCTCTAAATGAACAAAAACATATACTTAGAGCAGGTTTCACACTTAAATCTCTTTTTATTGTGTATTGATTGCGTGCGGAATTGCCTCGTGATCTAGACGAGTAGGTGCATGATTTACATTGAAAAACCTCTGTCTGTCTGTCCTTTGTTGCATTTTGGAAACTTGGTCCGGGTTCGTTACTGTTGTCGTCCTGCAAATAATAATTGGCATTTTATTTAAGTATTTTGTTTTTATAAGAGTTTTATTTTTATATAATATATATTTTTATATAATTATTGTATATATAGATTTAACGCATTAAAAAAAAACGTTTTGCTCCAGCAATGAATTAAAACTGATGTAAAGCAATTTTACAACAGAATTTTCCAATATTCATTTCAATGTGGGTTTTGTTATCAAAATCTTTTCTGCTAATATAAAGTCGTTATTTTGTATTCTAAATCATTTAAGTATACACAAACACATGCCTATTTCAAACAAAAAACGCATGTACATACGAAATGTCACTTACAGTATCTTCGCTTTCACTTGTTCTGACCACACATGTATGATCGTCAAAGGATATATCTAACCAATCTGTCATTCTGGTAGTACCCTGAAATGAATACAAAACAGTCTTCATTGATTGACACACACACTGTCGAAAAGTATCACACACACTTTTATTGATTTCGTGTAGACTCGTGCACATTACTTTACTTACAACAACGCATAAAACACTTAAATTATCATCAATTAAACAATCATAACTAATGCTTTGATAGTTAAAACTTATAGTTTAAGTCACTTGAATAACAGAATAAAAAAGAAAATACATTACAATGATATTTCACATGCAATATTTGTATACTGATGCAATTAGGTACTAACCATCGCAATAACAAATGAAATGATAGTCATTGACAGACACCATAAACTTTGAAATGTAAAATTAGCCTTACATAACCCACCTTTATTTCTTCTTCAATATATATGCTTGTGTTTTCTGCCCAAAAATGTCAACTCCGTGAGTTCGGTGAGTTGTAAAGTCTACGCCGGAACGTGCAATGCAGATAATTGCTGTTGAGTATCACACACTTGCTGTCGATGCGCATCACTTTACCGTTACACGCGTTAGCCCCCAGTGATTAACTCCAACATTCATTAAGCAATCTAGTTTATATTTGGCATGAATAATAACCTCCAGTTTCCGTCTCAAAGGACAAGATCACAGTTAGGGGTCAAATGTCAGGTTGAAGTGGGCTCAGCATGTTGCCAACAGGCATCTATTATTCTCCTAACAGAAGACACAAAATAATTAATTTGTTTTATTTTATAGAATACCGCAGTCATTCAGTATACATTCCTGTTTGGCGATGTCTTAAAAACTCTGAAATTGGGTCAAGAGGTGTCCACAACTTGGTCAGTAGGTCAAATTCAAAATAGTGCTGCTAGCCGAAATGAGGTCAGTTTTCATTCCCATGCGAAAAGGAAGGCATATAGAGTTGTACTGGTCAGTCCGTACTCTTAATCTTTTTTCATCAAATCCTCATTAACTATATGGCGGATTTCTTTCAAACTTGCACAAATGATCAAGCAGGAAGTGTAGATGGTTGTAAAAAAGATTTTCTCCTGATACTAGGAGTTTTTGTCCTTTGGTAAATTTCAGTAATAAAAGTTTGTGGCATCAACTTCCTGACAGATTTCTTTCAAACTCAAAACTTACTCTCTGCAAAAAGTTCTATTAAGTTCTGTGAACCCGTGAAACTGAAGACCACCCCTGTTATATGGTACATGATGATGTAGCAGTCTTACTTTAGGGGGTGGTCTTCATTTTGGGATGGTCTTTATGAGGCGAACATTTTTAGGTCCAGATCAGATAAAATATCCATTTCAGTCAACCAATTCTTTATCTCAGGTGTTGTTTTTTTTAACTCGATGGACCTAATATATTATTTTTTGTAGATTAATTAAATCAAATTAACTTAACACTTAAGACGTCGCAAACATTTCAAATGGCGAAAACAGGCTAAAATTTCAAAAATGAATTTTGGGGGAAATACTTATTGCCATCTAGATTTTAGTAAAGAAATGTATTTAGCCATGGATGTAGTAAATGTTTGCAAGCTCAATTTAGTCTAGTTCTAGTCCTATAAATATGACATCGTAAATGCTTATTTATCATTTTTTTATTTTATGGCAATTATGCTTGCCAATAAATGAAAAATATAAAATGTCAAAATATTAAATGTTAAAGGTTAAAGAAGCATGCGTTCCTCTAAATATTTGGAGTAGTCTAGTTCATGTTCTAACAAGAAAAAGTCGTCGCCACGCGCCGAAAACCAGGTTTTCATTTAATACTTATACTTTTGTAAAGAAAATATCTGATATAAAGAAGCTGAACTTCTTTTATTAGCAACAGTGACGCTTGATCTTGATCACAGACTTCTGAGCAGAAATCCCGAGTTGCGTCTTGGTAACAGCTACCCAAAGAAAGTTTGGTGTCAATAGATCACAGCTAACCCAAGTAATAAGGAGAAACTTAAATTTGTATTTTTAGCAAAAATGACATAGACCTTTATCACAGACACCTGGGTATCAATCCTAAGTAGTGTCTTTATATAAGCTACCCACAAACCAAGTTTGGTGTCAATAGGCCAAAGAACACTCAAGCTATTGAGCAGAAACTGAATTTCTATTTTTAGCTACAGTGACCTTGAGTTTTATCACAGGCGCCTGGGTGGCAATCTCAAGCTGCATCTTGAAATTAGATACCAAAACTAAGTTCGGCGTAAAATATACCAAAGCAAACTCAAGTTATCGAGGGAAAACTGAATTTCTATTTTTAGCAACAGTGACCTTGACCTTGATCACAGATACCTGTGGCAATCCAAAGCTGCCTTTTGATATTAGCTACTCACATACTAAGTTTGGCATCCAGAGGTAAAAGCAAACTCAAGTTATTGAGGGTAAGCTGAATTTCTATATTTAGCAAGTGACCTTGACATTTATCACAGACACCTGGGTAGCAATCGCAAGCTGCCTGTTGATATAAGCTACCCACAAACCAAGCTAAGTGTCAACAGGCAATTTGGCATCAACAGATAACATTCACAAAATACTAAACAAAAAATCTAAGTCAAAAAGGGGCATAACTTTTGCAAAACACAATCAAAACCCCTATGAAACTTGACCTGATAATTGGTACTGTGATGTCAAACAATTATGTAAAGTTTTAAAGCTATACCTTGAATGGTAACTGAGAAAAGACAACTTTCACAAAAAACTTAACACAATTTTTAAGTGAAAAAGGGGCATAACTTTGTCAAAATAAGTCAGGGATTATGAAACTTGTCCTCATAATTGGTATTCAGATGTCAGATAACTATGTTAAGTTTCAAAGTTGTACCTTGAACGGTTACTGAGAAAAACACAACTTTAACAAAAAAACTTCACAAAATTTCTAAGTGAAAAAGGGGCATAACTTTGTCAAAATACAGTCAGGGATTATTAAACTTGTCCTGATAATTGGTATTGATATGTCAGACAACTATGTTAAGTTTCAAAGTTGTACCTTGAACGGTTACTGAGAAAAACACAACTTTAACAAAAAACTTCACCAAATTTCTAAGTGAAAAAGGGGCATAACTTTGTCAAAATACAGTCAGGGATTATGAAACTTGTCCTGATAATTGGTATTGATATGTCAGACAACTATGTTAAGTTTCAAAGTTGTACCTTAAACGGTTACTGAGAAAAACACAACTTTAACAAAAAACTTCACAAAATGTTGACGCCCGCCCGCCCAGCCGCCCGCCCGCCCAACGACATACCCCAATCTAATAACCAGGATTTTTCTAAAGAAAACCTGGCTAATAACCAAGCACATACTAAAACAAAAGAAAAACCGTTTGCATAAGAACTCTGAAATTCTTTAACAATATACCAAAGCAACTCATAGCTGAAATAAGTATATGTTGGTCTACAATGTTTATTGCCAATTCGTCAAAATAATGTTAGGGGAACCAGTAAGTTAAGGAAACCTTACTTCCTGGCTCAAAGTGAAAGTAGAATCTATGTTTGCGACCTCTTAATGATCCTTTGCAACAAAAATAATCCCAGCGCTAATAACGCACAAGAAGTATGTCTTTGCAATTGAAAGGGACATCAAGCAATAATATTGATAGCTTTTAATAATGCAAGGGAGATAAACCTTAAAATGTATTCAGTATTGTAGACAACATTTACTTACCTTACATTTAGATATTAACATTTCTTCTATACAGTATAACTGTATTCATACAAACTCAATCTGATTAATACCGTTGTGATACAAAGGGAGATCACTTGTTTTCTCTTATTACTTCCCTTTATATGTTATTCAGAAAGATAATATCCTGTTTAAATTTAAATATCATAAGCATTAATTAGAATCTTTAAATTTTATCATAAAAAATATATATTTAATGTTTCTGTTTGAAATATAATTTGCTTTACGTAAGTTATCTTACGAATTCTTAGATTTTTGTGCTAACCTATATATAAAAATGAATACGCTATGAAAGGTATCATCAATCATCGATGTATAAACACCATTATACATCATCATCAACAAATGTTTGGGGGCCCATTCCCCGTGGATCGGGCTTAACAATATAGCTAACAACATAATATCATATTTATTTGACTATCTGACTATAGTTTAAACTTTAGTTGTGTAAGTTTCTCATGTTCGTGACGTCGTGTCAGGGCCACCAGAGAGGTGCAGGGGTTCACAGAGGTTGCTCCTAATTCCTTTTTAGGCAACAATATTTGATTTTCATGGTGATTTTGGACAGAAAGTTGAAAATTATCATGTGAGACTACCCCGAACGAACGCCTTTTCTCGTTACATTTCACATCAGCATAGATATAACATTGTTATATACAGACATATTTTAAGTATTTTCTTACATGAATACTAGAAAAATTGCAAACAGCGTATTTGCACATTTTGCGACTTTGGTATTGTGTGTTATGTAAATCGAACAAGCAAATAAATCAAGGTTAGGCCTATATATTTTATTTTGTTCAACTTTGTTCTGTTATCAGCGGACATAAAAAATTAGTTTTTTTGTAGGCCAATGCAATATATCATCCGTGTTTATAAGGGTTTTTTAAAATTGTTTTTAGAATAAGCTAGTTATTTTGACACTTACAAATTTCGCTTGTAAGTTCTGAAACAGAAAAACGATGAGGCTTTGACAAAAGTTTTGTATACCTTTCAGAGTAAACTATTCTTTAAGTAAACAATTGATACATAATTAGCCCTAATGGTTTTTGGCGTGTACATTTTGATCAGCTTGTTTCAACATAGGGAAAAGTAACGGAACAGGCATTATAACATCTTCTATGTTTTGACGGTCATCCTTTTGTCCTATTTTGACACTGACATCATGTTGTTGAATAGACAGGTAAAATCAGGTGTCACTGCCCAATCCATTATGTGTCAATACAATAAAACTTTAAAGCAGTGAAATGTATAGAGGAAATAATTGTTAAGGATTTTACCAGCACAATTTAGGTAATAATATTATAATTTTAATTATAAAGTTGAATATAAAAAAACCTATACAGTAACGTTTTCAAAACAGGCACTAATTACGTGATTCGCATTCTACGAAAATAAGCCAACAGTATGCAAAGTTTGCAACACGCGGAAATAAATTTTCAAGAAAAGGGCTAAACACATTAGCCATTCCTTTTATACAGTAGTTGGAATTAATTACTATTTGATTATATAGACCCTGTTGAAAGCACCTTGCTAAACAGGCATCTATATGTTTTGTACATTCCCGAATGTTTCAAAGCGGGCGAAGTGCGAAAAGGAGAAGGTGCAGGGGCGGATTAAGAGGGGTTCAGTGGAGTTACTCGAACCTCCATTTTGAGCAGCAACATTCTATTTTCATAGGAATTTAGGACCGAAAGTTGGACAGTATCATGCTAAAGTTATTTCAAAAAAGTATACGAGTACTGGTAGAATTGAATAAAGCCAATGATAGTGTAGTGTACTGTGCCCAATGAATGATCACCCTGGTGGTCCAGTTCGTCGGCTGCTACAACAACGTGAATTACAACAACAACTACAAAATCCACAAAAAACAACAACAAAATCAGCGAAAATGCAAAAATATTTCAGCAGACTTGGACAATAGTTATGGCTGAATAGAAGAAATCAAGTGCTTAGAAGAGCAAATTTTAAGCGTCAGTCGGGACTTTGGTAAAAGTCCCAAATTTCTAAGGATCACCGTGCCCAATCGTTACCTTGCGAAAACGGCAAAAGTCGCGTCGGATCCCGGAATTTTCGGTAAGTATTTTGTTGATTTTTGTGAGAAAATCGTTGTTTTTATATACTGATTAATATTTTCAGAGAAAACAACCTAGTGCAGGATGATCTCCTAGGAATAGGCTATAATGCTCACTAGTCGATTTCCTCCACATTTCTATTGTTTTCTCAATCATTCGGTGAAATCTACGAAATTTGCTGAAAAAGTCGACAGTGGGTCCGGAAAACTCATGTTTCAAACATCTTCGCATACATGTATCCGCCTTTCCATGTGTTATTCTAGTAACTGATCTCTCATGTACTCGATATAAATCTTGTTTAACATTTCGGAAGTCGATGCTGGTAGATAGAGGTCATTTTATGCCAACATTTTAGGGTAACACGGAAATCAACTTTCGTTTTGGGGAAACGCCGGGACTCCGGATAAAAAGTTTCAGCCCAAAATGTGATAGTTTTTTTTCTTTGCCGACCATATTATTTTGTGGATTCACTTAGATGTTAGCCCTGCTCAAGTGTGGAATTTATTTCATTTTTTTGTTGTTGTTTATTGAGATAACGTCATATGCCGTACATGCATAGTTATGTGTCGTTTTGGAGCATGATTCACTCAATTCATCTTAAACGTAGATTTGAAATATAAGAAATAGTAAGTATTTTTATCTGCTTTGAACACGTCATTGTCTCGTCTTTTATATCTTTATAGAGGGGCAAGGAATATATATATTGTATCTTAATCGCAAAATGTAGCTTTCATGAGCGCATAGAGTAGCTTTCACACGCGCACGTTTTTACTTTCACGTTCTGGCGTAGCAGCCGTTGCGTGCTCTCGTAGAAGCATCAATGTTCACTAAAAGTATACTTCACAAGCTCATTAAGTAACCTTCAAAGTAGCCCGGTCACCAAGAAATGAAGGCCAATTATTGTCCCGACTAAACAGGGCTCTGGTCCGACCCCTAGGCCACTATTCAAATTGTTTCGTGCAGCTGGAACCGGCATTTACGACTGCAATCTGTCTTTGCTTTACAAATATATATAACTTTATGTATATCAGCTCCATGTGATATACCAGTATATATACTAGCTTTAGTCCGCGGAGAGATTGTGCTTAGTCCGCGGAGAGATTGTGCTTAGACCGCGGAGAGATTGTGCTTTCCGACTTTTTAACTGTCTGCAACCCCGCCTACGGACCGGTGTAAGCCTAATGCAGTATTTTTATATATAAACTGTACATAAAGAAGTGAAGCTCAACATTAAAGTAAGCGGCCCTAAATAATGATTCATTTGCAGTCTTGTGTCTAGGTTTGTGTGCGTGTGCGTTCGTGCGTGTGTGTGTTTGGAAGACGTGAATGAGATTCAGTGTGTATGAAGGTTTACATTTTTAAATACACAAACTCTTAACTTTTTAGTTTAATGGAATGGAACTTCTGAGATTTTCAAAAATCCACCGGTTTTTAATCTATTTTTTCAGCTTTTAAATGTCAATTTTAGCTTTTTATCATCTGTTCTGTAGTAGTACAGCTGTGTTAAGTTTGGCATGATAATAACCAGGATGGTAAAGTGAACTTGGACCCAGCGTGTGGTTTTCTATATTTATGCGTAATTTTTATATCGCATGCGTAGATATAGAGTAGACTTATAGGACTTATCTTAGAGATACCGTCTGAAGTGGAACGTAAAACCACCCTCTGGGTCTGTGTTCACATTTCCGTCCCTTTATGGGTCTGACGCACAACAACAAAAAATAGATATAGACAGAACATTACACGTTCAAGAGTAATGCACCTGTCAATATTTTGCCCGCCCGGGGGGGCGGCGGGCTGACCCAGGGGAATTTGACATCTTAAAATATTTGGAGTCTAAATCCCCACCCTAGAGACAACTATTTTTGTCTAAATCCCCACCCTTGAGCCTGCTTGGTGCATCAAATGTCCCGGGGTAGGAGAAAGGGTAAATATCTAAGAGATCAATCAATAAATAAAACTGTTATCAGAAAAACAATAAAAAAATATAAGTATATTTAAAAGGCTTATCATAAGGAAAATAATGAATCTAGATTAATGGGCCTTTGAAGTAAGGTAGGTAAAGTCCCAATGAGTATATATGTATCAATTTCAGTTAAGTAACTTTGATAGTATTCAAATGATTGGACTTAGAAGAATAAAAACTTTCAACACTTAAACTTCTTATTTTATTTTAACATTAAATTTAACAAAAAAAGTCATTGAAAAGGACATTTTTCCTCCTCCTGCGGCCAAACCTTGACACTTCCACATTTATACCTGAAATAGAGGGCATTTTTATAATCTTTAAAGTTTCAAACTTTACTAAATTTCATTTAAATTGGACCAAAAATGTTATAAGATTTGACCTAATACCTTAATTTTTGACCCCTCATGACCTAATTTCTAACATGTTTTAGATTTCATAGAGATGAACATTTACACAAGTTACATTAAGAATGGGCCAAAAATGTGGCCTCAAACGTGTTCACATTCTTTAACTGACAGACCAAATTTTCTTAAACTGGGTTGCATGGTGTACTTACAATCTGGTGCACTCTCCTCAAGAGCCTGGATGGGAGCTCGATCTGGTGTACTCTCCTCAAGAGCCTGGATGGGAGCTCGACCTGGTGTACTCTCCTCAAGAGCCTGGATGGGAGCTCGAGTTGGTGTACTCTCCTCAAGAGCCTGGATGGGAGCTCGAGTTGGGATAGGACCTTGAGCCTTGATAGGTGCTTGAGCCTGGATAGGAGCTTGAGCCTGGATTGTTTAAAAATCAATAATTTAGTAGCACAACTTAACAAAGATTTCCAACATATATTTTGATAGATAAAACAATAGGTTGTTTTTAATTATATAGGAACAGAAATGGTACTGAATTTGTTTCTGGTTTTTGTTGAAAAGTTTTAAACACATTATTTTCTCAAAAATCTGCATGTAGTCCATCAAACTAATCTTGCAATTATGGTGGAGAATCACGTGATATGGAGACCACATGACATGGTATCGCAGTAATTGATAAGTTTTCAGATTCAGGTGTCTATGTGAGAATTTTTGTCAATATCTTTTGTTTAACAGAAAATATTTTGGTTAGAGCATGCAGAGTATGCGTAACTGACAAGACTTGCAGTAACCACCAGTGACATTGTAAACAATATTGTTCTTTTTCAGGAGAATCCACCAATTTTAAGTTTAAAGGAAAATAATGCTTTTGTGAGTAAAAATTTCAATTACTGAAGAAACAGATCATACTCATCCTCTTATTGTAGAAAATGGCTCATTTCCGCATTACTATTCTTCAGAAATTATTTTTTCATCCAAACATACCTCCAATTATTACTTTTGCACTACATGAGCGCAATATATTTATAGCGTATTTCGAAGATTTTCTGTATTTAAGAGATCAAATGCAAATTTTTACATCAAAATTCTACTTGATGTCATTGGAGTGAATACTCTTTCCTTTCAAATAAAGTTTACAAATGCATAATGGGACTTTAAGATACCATGTTACGTGGTCACCATATCAATGATTACCCGCCATGTCAATGATAAAATACACATATTTAGACCACAGAAGTGCAATTCCCCTTATATTTTGTATGGCTTTCAAAAATAAAAAAGTTTTTTTTTGGCCTCAGACTCATTTAATTTTGAGGCAATCATTTATGAAATTCCACTCATATCTCACTAAATACGTAATTTTCTGCTGTAATCGTTAATTTTCTACAGGCAAAGTGAACGTTCTTTTGTGGATTTAGTATCATTTCATAATACGAGATATGCGAGTTTCATGTGATGACGCCTCTCAGACCATAGGCGCTAGGTTGTCATGATCGTCCGACAGCTTGCAAATTTTTTTTCAATATTAATTTTTAGGTCGCTCATCCCATCAAAATCATGTTAGTTTTTCACTATGATAACAATATATTTTATTCCTAAACAAAAATTTCCTCAAATAACTTTCCTAATTTTTTACCTACTGATATTAAATAACAATCTCTATCCAGAGTTGTCGCTCCTTAACTCGCTTTAAGAGACTGCAAGGAACGACAACTCTGTATGGAGATTGATTAAATAAACGCAAGGCAGCTCACTCGCCATTTTAAGCCGCAACGGAAGTAGGCGGAGCTGCGCGCGCATTCTTAACCGTAACCATTTTTGAATTTTCGCGGGTGTCTAGGTCTTGCGTAGTTGTAAAAAAGTACGGACTAATGCCGTATATAGCCTTTTACTACTAGCTCGGTATTAGTCCGTACTTTTTTACTACTACGCAAGACCTAGACACCCGCGAAAATTCAAAAATGGTTACGGTTAAGAATGCGCGCGCAGCTCCGCCTACTTCCGTTGCGGCTTAAAATGGCGAGTGAGCTGCCTTGTGTTTATTTAATATCAGTAGGTAAAAAATTAGGAAAGTTATTTGAGGAAATTTTTGTTTAGGAATAAAATATATTGTTATCATAGTGAAAAACTAACATGATTTTGATGGGATGAGCGACCTAAAAAATAATATTGAAAAAAAGTTGCAAGCTGTCGGACGATCATGACAACCGAGCGCCTATGTCTCAGACTCGCAAAATAAATGGGCCTATTCGCGAAAACAGATGACAAACATGAATACCGCTAGGCTTCACGCATACTAGGTCTGGGTACAGGTGAAAATAAATGGAGAATACAATCCCTGTATACCTTTGAATATTAAACCCAATTCTGATGCAATCTTTTCGCCCCATGCCACTATCTTCTCAACAGAAAAATTTGAAAAGTTTTCCATCGTGCTGGGTTCCGACATGAAAACACGAATAAAAATATCGCCGTCGTCTTTAGACCTTTCGCGGTTACTCCCCTTTTTTATTTTTTTTTGGCGTCGAAATTCCCGAGTCCCGGGATGTTAAAACCGGCCAAAGTCTATTTCCCGGGACCCGGATTCCATAAGTTTATCAAATTCCCGCCTGTCAGGAATGGTCTTCTGTCTAAAGCCCCGTGTATGCCCGCCGCCCCCCCGGGCGGGCAAAATATTGACAGGTGCATAATCGTTGACATTCTCTTGGCCCAGACTTCTACACCACTACATTTTTCTTTTATTTAAGTTTTATTTCAAACGCACCGATGTTCAAGGAAAATACCGTAAATATAATATTAAATTTCTGTATTATTTCATGGGCGGAGGTTAGA
Organism: Corbicula japonica; assembly: GCA_038501625.1. Lineage (NCBI taxonomy): Eukaryota > Metazoa > Mollusca > Bivalvia > Venerida > Cyrenidae > Corbicula > Corbicula japonica. The sequence goes on from JAZAYU010000023.1 coordinate 8,482,920, forward strand.
TAAAAGACTGCAAAATGCTGTTTTATATTTTAACTCTTGTTTCCAGTTTTTTAAGTGCGTGTTTTTTTGTTTATCCAGATTGTGCTAAAAATAACTGATGTTAAATTGAAATGGTTTGTTTATCTACTAACATTTGAAATCAACAACAAAAACAATAGAAAAAATGCTTCTTTACTTGAGCAGAACTATAACATCTATGTGAATCCACACAATAATATGGTCGGCAAAGAAAAAACTAGCATATTTTAAGCAGATTTCTTATCCGGGGTCCCGGCGTTTCCCCAAAACTAAAGTTGATTTCCGTGTTACCCTACGTTACCCCAAAATGTTGGCATAAAATGACCTCTATCTACCAGCATCGACTTCCGAAATGTTAAACAAGATTTGTATCGGGTACATGAAAGATCAGTTACTAGAATAACACATGGAAAGGCGAATACATGTATGCGAAGATGTTTGAAACATGAGTTTTCCGGACCCACTGTCGACTTTTTCAGCAAATTTCGTAGATTTCACCGAATGATTGAGAAAACGATAGAAATGTGGAGGAAATCGACTAGTGAGCATTATAGCCTATTCCTAGGAGATCATCCTCCACTAGGTTGTTTTCTCTGAAAATATTAATCAGTATATAAAAACAACGATTTTCTCACAAAAATCAACAAAATACTTACCGAAAATTCCGGGATCCGACGCGACTTTGCCGTTTTCGCAAGGTAACGATTGGGCACGGTGAGGATGGCCTTCATTAAGTTTCTTAGCCTTGCAATCACTTTTTTTAATCACACAAAGTGAAAAACAGTAAAAAGTACACAACAAATAGTATTCATATTGATGGCAGTATTTGGCGTTAGGTGCTCTGGAGTCTTTCACTTCTAGATTCATGGGGTTATATCTGACCGAGTGGCAACCAGTTTAGATCCGGATCAGACAGCATGGATGTGCCAGGTGATGTAGATCTACACTGTTCACCCATACGATAAAGGTCATATTATATAGAGGAAAGGGTTAATACTGGATTTTCATATAGGTATATAAACAGGTACATGGAATCGATAGAATAGCTAATGTGACTGTCGTTTGCACCTGGGACAGGTAAATCAATTGAGATCTCTGATATTTCCTATACCTCTTCTGTAGCTTTATGTAAGGAGCTTAGTGGGAATTCCAAAAAAATACAAATGTTGACTAAATGACTGATGTATTTTGAACTAAATTATTTAGTAGTTTAAAAGTGAATTCCAGCAGTTAAGGAAATATGTGTATGTTGTGGAACCTGACAGTTCTGTGAAAACTAACGCTAGGATAGTTATATAAAATTTATGTTGAAAGTATTTTCATTGTGTATAGCTTTTCTTTGTGAAATAAACAGTTTGTCCTGGTTCCACTCATTTGGAATAAAAATTTTCAAGTATACACTCGTCCATAAAAACGTTTTCCTGTGAACTGTCTTTTGGAATAAACATTTTCTGTGTAAAGTGTAATTGGTAATAAACATTTTCCTTTGCAGTCATTAGAATTTACATTTGCCTGTTTACACATATTTATGAATAAACATTTTCCTTTGCAGTCATTAGAATTTACATTTGCCTTTTTACACATATTTATGAATAAACATTTTCCTTTGCAGTCATTAGAATTTACATTTGCCTGTTTACACATATTTATGAATAAACATTTTCCTTTGCAGTCATTAGAATTTACATTTGCCTGTTTACACATATTTATGAATAAACATTTTCCTTTGCAGTCATTAGAATTTACATTTGCCTGTTTACACATATTTATGAATAAATATTTTCTTGTGAACACTCATTTGGATAAGCATTATTTCTCTAAACACTAATTTTAAATTAATGTTTGTGTAAACTTATTTAAAATAAAAATTACCTGTGTGTACTTATTTGCAATAAACATGTTAACATGTATTTTGTCTACCCAGTTGGTTGGCCATTAACCTTAATCTGATTCCTTGAATACAAGTCAGATGTCTCTGCCTCCAGTGTTGTATTTCCAGTCTCCTATCTGGACTGTGAACATGCAATCACTTCGAATGTACTATTATTATACTATTAAATAACTATTTATTAACAACTTTGAATCCTTTTAGGTTGGCAGATTGTGCTAAATATCACTTTACAACTACACAACATTGGTCACGATTTGGTGATTAAATCACGATTCATTGAATCACAGTTGGCAGTGATGCTGGCAACTTAAAGTTTTGACATTATACAAAGGAGCTTTCAACATAAAGGTAAGTTATGTTATTTTAAATTAACCCTTAACCTGATAATATTAATTATTTTGATCCCTAACTTACTTGCTCCATAAATTCAGGTTTTATTACATTTGTCACTGGTGTAGATCCAGATCAGCAGGCACATCCATGCAGTCTGATCTGGATTTACACTGGTCACTTTTTGGTCAGAAATAACCTAATTAATCTCAAGCATACCTTGTAGATCCTTATGTTTTATATGGAATTTTAATAAGTTTCATTTGTTATGTTTTCAGTGTTGATATATCTTGAGTATCAAATTTACAACTAAATTTTCCATCTTCATTTATATATATACAAGTTTCTATCCTTCATGAATCTCAAGGATCAATTTGTTTATTTACCCAAACAAATAATCTGTGTACTTAAGCATAATAGAAAACTTCATGGATATGTTTCTTATGTTTGGACTGAAAATTAGGGTAATTCATGTATTTTCCAAATGATACAATAACAAAACAACTTAAACCCTTTCTTCCATAGATACACCTTTATTGCTAGGGCAGACAGTTTTGATCCAGATCAGCTGGCACATCCATCATGCCATCAGATCAGGATCTAAACTGTTAGCTTTTTGATTTGTTATGTTATTTCTGATGTGTGACTAGTGCAGATCCTGATCAGATAGCAAGAATGTGCCAGCTGATATGAATCTACACTGGTTGCACATGCGTAAAAATGCATATGTAATGGAGGAAAGGGTTGAATATGACCACATTTATTTTCTATATTTTTCCGGGTTTTATTTATTATGTGTGCGACCAGTGTAGATTCAGAGAGCATCTGGCACATCCGTGCTGTCTGACCAGGATCTTCACAGTAAGCTACGTAGCATGCTTAGTCATAAATTATATTGAACCTAATGAATCAGAACGCCAACAGAGTAAATCCGGATCAGACAGTATGAATGTGCCAGCTGATCAGGATCTACACTGTTTGCCCGTGGATGACAGCCATCTGTCATTGAGTAAAGTGTTAAAACAAGGAATTTTCGTTTTTTTCATTTAGTGTCTAAAACAGTGGATTTTTTTTTAATGTTAGGATCACTACTTACATGTATGTATTTTAGTTCTTGAATTCATTCTCCAGAAAAGCCATTTTTCTTGTAGTTTTTAGCTCGACTATTCGAAGAATATGTCGAGCTATTGTACTCATTTGGGCGTCGCGTCGGTGTCGGCGTCGGCGTCGCCGTCGCCGTCCCGCTTTGGTTAAAGTTTACGTGCAACCTACCTATATCTTAAAAACTACTATAGCTACAGCTTTTAAACTTGGCACACTTGTTCATCATCATGTCCCGAGTGTGTTTGCCAAGAACCATAACTCTAACTTTCATTTTGATCAAATTATGGCCCTTTTTTGACTTAAAATTTCAGGTTAAAGTTTGCGTGCAAGCTAATGTACAAACTCATAACTTCAATATTACCTATACTACAGCTTTAAAACTTGGCACACTTGTTCATCATCATGTCCCGTGTGTGTATGCCAAGAACCATAACTCTAACTTTCATTTTGATCAAATTATGGCCCTTTTTCGACTTAGAATTTCAGGTTAAAGTTTGCGTGCAAGCTACTGTACAGACTCATAACTTCAATACTACTTATACTACAGCTTTGAAACATTCAACACTTGTTAATCATGATCTCCCAAGAATTTCAAGTTAAAGTTTGCGTGCAAGCTACTGTACAAATCCATAACTTCCATACTACTCAAACTACAGCTTTGAAACTTTCAACACTTCTTCATCATCATAATTCAAGTTTGTCTGCCAAGAACCATACTTCTAATTTTCATTTTGTACAAATTATGGCCCTTTTTCGACTTAGAATTTCAGGTTAAAGTTTGCGTGCAAGCTATTTACTTTCATACTTCTTTTACTATAGCTTTGAAACTTAAGACACTTGTTTACCATCATGACCCTGACTATTTATTCCAAGATCCATAACTCTTTCTTTCATTTTTATCAAATTATGCCCCTTTTTCGACTTAGAATTTCAGGTAAAAGTTTGCGTGCAAGCTACTGTACAAACCCATAACTTCCATACTACTTATACTATAGCTTTAAAACTTTCAACACTTGTTTATCATCATAATTCAAGTTTGTATGCCAAGAACCATAAGTCTAATTTCCATTTTGTTTAAATTATGGCCCTTTTTTGACTTAGAATTTCAGGTTAAAGTTTGCGTGCAAGGTAGTTACTTAAATACTTCTTGTACTATAGCTTTGAAACTTAACACACTTGTTTACCATCATGACCCTGACTATGTGTGCCAAGAACCATAACTCTTTCTTTAATTTTTAATCAAATTATGGCCCTTTTTCGATTTAGAATTTCAGGTTAAAGTTTGCGTGCTAGATAGTTACTTTCATACTTCTCGTACTATAGCTTTGAAACTTAAGACACTTGTTTACCATCATGACCCTGACTATGTATGCCAAGAACCATAACTCTTTCTTTCATTTTTAATCAAATTATGCCCCTTTTTTGACTTAGAATTTAAGGTTAAAGTTTGCGTGCAAGCTAGTTACTTTCATACTTATTGTACTATAGCTTTGAAACTTATCCATCATCATGATCCTGACTATGTATGCCAAGAACCATAACTCTTTGTTTTTTTTTCAAATTACTGCCCTTTTTAGACTTAAAAATTAAGGTTTAAAACTTTGTATACCTTTATTTTATCTTACATCAGGTTTATTTTCAAATGCCAATAACTCATCCTTGCTTTTTTATATTTGATTTTTGCCCTTTTTACTTGAAATTAGAATTAAGACTTATAAATAATTGTTAAAGGTTCAATGTTAGTGTTTTTCATATGTAATGCTAAAGAAAATGTTTACAACAGATGTACTTAACATACTTTGGTTGAAAGTGTTGAGTAATTGTGGGGTGGGTGGGGGCATAGACTATACTATACTATACTATACCATACCATGCCATGCCATACCATACCATACCATACCATACCATACCATACCATACCATACCATACCATACCATACCATACCATACTATACTATATTATTACTATACTATACTATACTATACTATACTATACTATACTATACTATACTATACTATACTATACTATACTATACTATACTATACTATACTATACTATACTATACTATACTATACTATACTATACTATACTATACTATACTATACTATACTATACTATACTATACTATACTATACTATACTATACTATACTATACTATACTATACTATACTATACTATACTATACTATACTATACTATACTATACTATACTATACTATACTATACTATACTATACTATACTATACTATACTATACTATACTATACTATACTATACTATACTATACTATACTATACTATACTATACTATACTATACTATACTATACTATACTATACTATACTATACTATACTATACTATACTATACTATACTATACTATACTATACTATACTATACTATACTATACTATACTATACTATACTATACTATACTATACTATACTATACTATACTATACTATACTATACTATACTATACTATACTATACTATACTATACTATACTATACTATACTATACTATACTATACTATACTATACTATACTATACTATACTATACTATACTATACTATACTATACTATACTATACTATACTATACTATACTATACTATACTATACTATACTATACTATACTATACTATACTATACTATACTATACTATACTATACTATACTATACTATACTATACTATACTATACTATACTATACTATACTATACTATACTATACTATACTATACTATACTATACTATACTATACTATACTATACTATACTATACTATACTATACTATACTATACTATACTATACTATACTATACTATACTATACTATACTATACTATACTATACTATACTATACTATACTATACTATACTATACTATACTATACTATACTATACTATACTATACTATACTATACTATACTATACTATACTATACTATACTATACTATACTATACTATACTATACTATACTATACTATACTATACTATACTATACTATACTATACTATACTATACTATACTATACTATACTATACTATACTATACTATACTATACTATACTATACTATACTATACTATACTATACTATACTATACTATACTATACTATACTATACTATACTATACTATACTATACTATACTATACTATACTATACTATACTATACTATACTATACTATACTATACTATACTATACTATACTATACTATACTATACTATACTATACTATACTATACTATACTATTACTATTACTATTACTATTACTATACTATTACCATACTATTACCATACTATTACCATACTATTACCATACTATTACCATACTATTACCATACTATTACTACTACTATACTATTACTATTACTATTACTATACTATACTATACTATACTATACTATACTATACTATACTATACTATACTATACTATACTATACTATACTATACTATACTATACTATTACTATACTATTACTATACTATACTATACTATACTATACTATACTATACTATACTATACTATACTATACTATTACTATTACTATTACTATTACTATACTATACTATACTATACTATACTATACTATACTATACTATACTATACTATTACTATTACTATACTATTACTATACTATTACTATACTATTACTATACTATTACTATACTATTACTATACTATTACTATACTATTACTATACTATTACTATACTATTACTATACTATTACTATACTTTACTATACTTTACTATACTTTACTTTACTTTACTTTACTTTACTTTACTATACTATTACTATTACTATTACTATTACCATACCATACCATACCATACCATACCATACCATACCATACCATACCATACCATACCATACCATACCATACCATTACCATATTATTACCATACTATACTATTACTATACTATTACTATACTATTACTATACTTTTACTATACTATTACTATACTATTACTATACTATTACTATTACTATACTATTACTATACTATTACTATTACTATACTATACTATACTATACTATACTATACTATACTATACTATACTATACTATACTATACTATACTATACTATACTATTACTATACTATTACTATACTATTACTATACTATTACTATACTATTACTATACTATTACTATACTATTACTATACTATTACTATACTATTACTATACTATTACTATTACTATACTATTACTATTACTATACTATTACTATTACTATTACTACACCAGCAACACCAACACCACCACCAACAACATCAACACCACCACCAACAACAACATTAACAACAACACCAACAACCAACACCACCACTACCACAACCAACAACAACACCAACAATGACAACACCAGCAACCAGCATACCATACTGTACTAAACCACGCCACACCACTATAGGTGGGCAGGGATAGTAAGTTGATGGGTGTGGGATCAGTGGTTTATGGGCTTGGTTGTGTAAACCCTAAAAAAATCAACAAGAATATATTAAATGTAATTTATTGATTTCCTAACTTGGATAAAGAAACCTTTGTTCATGTGTGTTTGTTGGAGGCGTCATAAACTCCTGAATCACTCCCCAGTTTAAATGAAGCCCAGTTACAATGTGATTAATAATTCTGACTTTTCGAATAGTCGAGCTTGCAGTCGTTTCCGACTGGCTCTTGTTATTTAAGTCTTATGAAAAAAAAAACCAGAAAGAAATGCATTTGGTTTTTATTTAATTATTTAATTTTCTAATTCTTACAGACTGTGACAGAACAATAATGACCAAAGAAAAAAAAATCCTATTTAAAACTTTAATTTTAATTTTAATGAAATTTTCCTAAAAGAAATTGAAGTTGTTTATCGTAGATAAATGAAAATATCATATACCCTACGAATTTAAAGCATTCTGATTGGTCGAGAGCTCCGTACTCGCGAATCCGTAAAAAAAGTGATAACTACCCCGGGTATTAATAACTACCTTTGCTATCATCATCATCATCATCATCATCATCATCATCATCATCATCATCATCAGAATGCTTTAAATTCATAGGGTATATGATATAACAAGTAAATACTAATGTTGAGGTCGATATGTAGTTTTGCGGACCTGTGTAGTGTGATATATCACACTACCCAGGTCCGCAAAACTACATATCGACCTCAACATTAGTATTTACTTGTATAATAACACCTTATTGTCATTATTTTAACCCTTTACTCTATATTTAGGCATTTTAATGCATGTGTGACCAGTGTAGATACAGATCAGCTGGCACATCCATGCCATCTGATCAGCATCTGCACTAGTCGCTTTTTTGTCAGAAATAACCTAATAAATCAAGAAGTGAACAGTGTAGATACTGATCAGTACTGATCAGATACTGATCAGTGCCCAAGGTTATAAAGCTGAGCATGGAAACCAGTCTCAAATCTCAAGCATCTGATTGGCTGAAATGGCAACCAGTTGCCATTTCAGCCAATCAGATGCTTGAGATTTGAGACTGGTTTCCAAGCTCAGTTTTATAACCTTCAGACCAGATGCCACTGATGTGCCAGATGATCTGGATCTACACTGTTCGCTAATGCCATAAAGGCAAATATATAGGGGAAACGGTTAATTCAGAGAGTGGTTTTCATAGGTAATTGGAAATAATGATCTCATTTGAAATATACAGTAGCAGAAAAAGACATAACAATATGTTAATATAAAACCATGAATTTAATTTAACTGTCGTGACAGGCAAAATTAGTCAGCGTAATAAATTTGAGCAGGTTTTTCCAATTATCTATGTGGGATTTTGACAGTCTCGGATGATAGAATATAGCTTCACCTCAGTGCGAAAATGGCATAACTCCTTTTTATTTCAATAGTACTTATATGGTTTATTGCACTTAAGGTGACGATAGGTAAATTCAGTTAAACTTTTAAGAGTGTTCCAGTTCAATAACCATCGCTGCTTAAACTGTTATATTGTTATTCTGTAGTTGTGTTAGGTATTAAGTGTATTTTAAATAATTTAATAGACTGAAAAATCTCGCCAAATGAAGAAATAATGTCTGGATTAAGTTTTTGTTGAGTTACAAAGGTAACTTTCTTAGTTTCATAATACTCTTAATAAAATTATAACTGATGAATAATTTAAATAAGAAGACACTTGTCTGATACTCTGTTTATATACCAGGATACCAGGATACCAGGCATGACATAAATCGGAAAATGGGCGAATAAACCCTTTCCTCCATATAAATGCCTAAATGGCATGGGCGAAAATTGTAGATCCGACTCAGCTGGCACATATGTGCCAGCTGATCAAGATTTGTACTATTTGCTTTTTGATTTATTAGATTATTTCTGACCAAAAAGTAACAAGTGCCGATCCTGATCAGATGGCACCGATGATCTGGTTCCAAGGTTATAAAACTGAGCATGGAAACCAGTCTCAAATCTCAAGCATCTGATTGGCTGAAATGGCGACCAGTTGCTTTATAACCTTCAAACCAGGATATCAGTCACATTGACCTGTAATTCTCTTTAAACTCTTGATTAAAAATTATCCAGGTTTGATTCTTATTCAGATGCTTGAGATTTGAGACTGGTTTCTAATCCCAGCTTTATAACCTTGGGACCAGGATCTATTCTGTTACAACATGGGATAAATATGTGTATATATGGAGTGAAGGGTAAAATAATTTCCCAGTGATCCTTTCTTATCCAGAAAACTTGGCAATATCAAAATTGTAAATCTTTTGGTTGATAAACAATATTTTAATTACTTTGTCAAGTGACTGTTAAGTTATTTAACTGTAATAAAGAAGTAACAACTGAAATTTACATTTGTTTTGAAAGGTTATAAATCATTGACATTGATGTAACGTTTCACACAGACACTTGTTTAGGGGTCATTTGCTGGCCCAATAATGCCTATAGAGCTATATAGGCCTATATATAGGCTTACAGGTCTCTAGATCCAAAAGTGGGCAATTTCAGAAAATAAACAGATGATCTACAGCATGAGATACAACTACAATCACTTAGAACACAAAATATCCCAGTTTGAAAAAAATACCCGTTCACCTATAATTAACCAGAATGAAGATTCCAATCTTACGTTTCATGGTTGATTTAACCAGAATCATTATGTTTCCCTTTAAATACTTTTGACAATATTTTTGGTCCAAATGTTTACCATCAACTTAATAAATTATTTAATCCAGTTATTGTTGATATATTTTGAAAACAAAAATTATTGATTGAGTAGCAACATGTCAAGATTTCTTTCGAAAGTGCCAGACTTTGTTTATGATTCAAGGGTCAACATTAAACTTATTTTATACAATAGTTAAAAACGAAAGTGTTGTGCTATATCATTTATCATATTGGTGTAAAATCAAAACCTCAAACTAAATTTCTACTAAGTACCACAACTTTAACCCCTTACTAACATATGACTGTTTTTGCCTGTGCCCAAGGTTATAAAACTGAGCACGGAAACCAGTCTCAAATCTCAAGCATCTGATTGGCTGAAATGGCAACCAGTCAGCCAATCAGATGCTTGAGATTTGAGACTGGTTTCCATGCTCAGTTTTATAACCTTCAGCCCAAGTTGCTCAGTGTAGATCTAGATTTTCTGGCATATCCCTATTCGTATATTTCCTATTAAACGCCCCTCCCCTAATAAACGCCCCCCCCCAGTCTTTTTTCAAAAGTAGACAAGTGAATTACCATGACATTGGTGTAGGTGGTGACATGTTTGCGTGAAATAAAATGGTTATTTTACTGTCTATTTTAATTGTTTATTAAAGTTTTTCTCTTCTTAATATTTTACCCTAGCACAACATGTAATACTTAAATCGGCGCCGATTTTTTTTCATTCCCGCCGATTTTTCTTATGTCGGCACTGATTTTATTTTACTGTCTTTATTGTTTTTTTAAAGATTATCTTTACTTTGTAATATTTTACTTCGACACAAATACGGTAGTTCAGATCGGCGCCGAATTTTCTTACGTTCGCGCTGATTTTTCTCATTCGCGCCGATTTGTTTTACTGTCTATTGTTTATTTAAGATTTTCTTTTCTTTGTAATATTTTATTTCAACACAAAAAGGCCAGATCGGCGCCGAATTTTCTTACGTTCGCGCCGATTTTTCTCATTCGCGCCGTTTTGTTTTACTGTCTATTGTTTATTTAAGATTTTCTTTACTTTGTAATATTTTATTTCAACACAAAAAGGCCAGATCGGCGCCAAATTTTACGTATGCGCCGATTTTTGATGCGCGTTATACATCCGATTTTTATCAAAATTATGGGTGCGCGTTATACATCAATGCGCGTTATGCACAACAGAATACGATAACACAATTAGTAAAAACTACATTTTGTCAATAATTGGTCTCTATTAAACGCCCCCCTTTTGCAAAATGTAACGCCCCCGGGGTCGTTTAATAGGGAATATACGGTATACTGTATTATCAGGACCTACACTGTTAGGGTTTAGATTTAATTTTACTAGACTATTTCTGACAATTAAGTGACAGAAAGAATGTGCTGGCTGATCTGAATCTATACCTGTTGCACATTTGATAAAAAACATAATTATTTTGAAGTAAAGGGTTCGTTACTCACTTGAGCATTTAACAATTTGTGTAGACCCTGCTCTTCACTCAGATGTTCAACAGTTTGTGTAGACCCTGCTCTTCACTCAGATGTTCAACAGTTTGTGTAGACCCTGCTCTTCACTCAGATGTTCAACACTTTGTGTAGACCCTGCTCTTCACTCAGATGTTCAACAGTTTGTGTAGACCCTGCTCTTCACTCAGATGTTCAACAATTTGTGTAGACCCTGCTCTTCACTCAGATGTTCAACAGTTTGTGTAGACCTTCATCACCAGAATGTGGAACAGTTTGTGAAGCCCTGCTCTTCACTCAGATGTTCAACAGTTTGTGTAGACCTTCATCACCAGGATGTTTAACAGTTTGTGAAGCCCTGCTCTTCACTCAGATGTTCAACAGTTTGTGTAGACCTTCATCACCAGGATGTTGAACAGTTTGTGAAGCCCTGCTCTTCACTCAGATGTTCAACAGTTTGTGTAGACCTTCATCACCAGGATGTTGACCAGTTTGTGAAGCCCTGCTCTTCACTCAGATGTTCAACAGTTTGTGTAGACCTTCATCACCAGGATGTTGAACAGTTTGTGAAGCCCTGCTCTTCACTCAGATGTTCAACAGTTTGTGTAGACCTTCATCACCAGGATGTTTAACAGTTTGTGAAGCCCTGCTCTTCACTCAGATGTTCAACAGTTTGTGTAGACCCTGCTCTTCATTCAGATGTTCAACAGTTTGTGTAGACCTTCATCACCAGGATGTTTAACAGTTTGTGAAGCCCTGCTCTTCACTCAGATGTTCAACAGTTTGTGTAGACCTTCATCACCAGGATGTTTAACAGTTTGTGAAGCCCTGCTCTTCACTCAGATGTTCAACAGTTTGTGTAGACCTTCATCACCAGGATGTTTAACAGTTTGTGAAGCCCTGCTCTTCACTCAGATGTTCAACAGTTTGTGTAGACCCTGCTCTTCATTCAGATGTTCAACAGTTAGTGTAGACCTTCATCACCAGGATGTTGAACAGTTTGTGAAGCCCTGCTCTTTTCTCAGATGTTCAACAGTTTGTGTAGACCTTCTTCACCAGAATGTTTAACAGTTTGTGAAGCCCTGCTCTTCACTCAGATATTCAACAGTTTGTGTAGACCCTGCTCTTCATTCAGATGTTCAACAGTTTGTGTAGACCTTCATAACCAGGATGTTTAACAGTTTGTGTAGACCCTGCTCTTCACTCAGATGTTCAACACTTTGTGTAGACCTTCATAACCAGGATGTTTAACAGTTTGTAAAGCCCTGCTCTTCAATAGTGTATAGACCCTGCAGAGTATTCAGCAGTGTGTAGACCCTGATGTTATTCAAGTAAACAACATTTTATGTTGACCCTTCTTTTTATTACCTCAATATTTTGGGGCTTGTATAGACCCTGCTTTTGACCGAAGCTCTAGCAGTTTGTATGGATCCTGTTTTCATCAATTACTAAGCAGTTTGTGTAGACCCTGCTTTTGACTGAAGCTCTAGCAGTTTGTATGGTTCCTGTTTTCATCAATTACTAAGCAGTTTGTGTAGACCCTGCTTTTGACTGAAGCTCTAGCAGTTTGTATGGTTCCTGTTTTCATCAATTACTAAGCAGTTTGTGTAGACCCTGCTTTTCAATCAAGAATTCAGCAATCTGTGTAGACACTGATTCAGCAGTTGTAGACTATACTCTGAACAGTGCCCAAGGTTATAAAACTGAGCATGGAAACCAGTCTCAAATCTCAAGCATCTGATTGGCTGAAATGGCGACCAGTCGCCATTTCAGCCAATCAGATGCTTGAGATTTGAGACTGGTTTCCAATCTCAGCTTTATAACCTTCAACCCAGATGTTAGGGCATATCTGTTTCTACTTTTAATCATATATGTGATTATGTGAACATAGAAGGATCATAATTGATCTATCTGGTTATTTTCAAAAAGATAGTATAATATATATACACCCCAAAAAGTAGAAATACTTTCTCATGTAATTGCCAGACAAGCTTACTTAGATGATAAGTATAATAAGTAGTTTCATAATTACATAGTTGCTGCAGAATGGATATATAATGAAGGATTTCTGTGTAAGTAAATAATGGTTGCAGTTAACCCTTCCCTCCATATTATATGCATTTTTATGCATGTGTGACCAGTGTAGATCCAGATCAGCTGGCACATCCGTGCCATCTGATCAGGATCTGCACTGGTCGCAGTTTGGTCAGAAATTACCTAACGAATCAAAAAGTGAACAGTTTAGATCCTGATCAGACAGCACATGTGTGCCAGCTGATCTTGATCTAAACTGTTCGCCCATGCAATAAAGTTGTATCTATGAATGAAAGGGAGCACTATTCAACTATTATTAAGAAATAAGCTAAAATCAGAAACAATTTTTCGAGCAGAGCCTGATCAGGCGTGACAGGTGTGCCGGCTGATCTGGATCTACACTGTTCGCCCTCGCAATAAAGGTTTATCTATGGAGGAAAGGGTTATATAACCAAAACAATTTGAATATGACATATTCTTTCATGATAAATATATTTATTATTAAATCATATTGGTTTGACCTTTCTCGTTGGATTAAACGTGATCACATGATATGCGATAAATTTCGATATTGACTCGTAGGCGGAGTCTAAATCAAATTTTGACCTGGGCGAAAAATTTCACGTGCGAATCGGCTTAGGTACGAAATACGTCACAGCGCTGTTACGTCACAACGAATACAACCGTTGTAAACAAATGGCGTCGACTGTGGGAGACAGAAAAGTAAAACTGCTGCTAAAAGCACTGGTGGAAGACATAACTGGCTTAATTTATGATATCTGGGTGTTGCAATGTGTAATTATATCAGGCAATGCTTCATGGTAAAGTAATGTCGCCAGTTGCAGCAACGAAACGGACAAAACATACTGTATCGGGCACAAAGGTATGTGACAATTTTGGAAATTAGAATAATTTTAAAATTAAGATTTAATAATAAAGCAATTGTTGCATTTCAGTTTCGGTCAATATGGTGATTTATCGACCTGACGAAGCAATATCGACCTCGGGCTACGCCCTCGGTCAATATTGCTTCACCAGGTCGATAAATCACCATATCGACCTCACTAATATGCAATAATTGTATAATATAAAAAAACTACTAAAACCAGTTATTTTACATAAACTGTGGTTTTATTGCGTGGGCAAACAGTGTTGATCCAGATCTGCTGTCACATCCATGCTCTCTGGGCTGGAGGTTATAAAACTGAGATTGGAAACCAGTCTCAAATCTCAAGCATCTGATTGGCTGAAATGGCGACCAGTCACTATTTCAGCCAATCAGATGCTTGAGATTTGAGACTGGTTTCCATGCTCAGTTTTATAACCTTGGGCACTGATCTGGATCTATCCTGGACACTTAAGTCAGAAATAATCAAACAAATCAAAAGCAATTATCAGAATGTGACAGATGTGCAGGGTGATCTGAGTCTAAACTGTTGGTGCTCGGGATAACCGCAATATCCCTTGGAGTAAAAAGTTTATGATTATCTATGGAATACAAGTCATAGAAACAAGTACCGTAATATTCCTATTAAACGCCCCTCTAATAAACGCTTCCCCCATGTCATTTTTTAGGAAAAAATGAGTTAATTTATATTTATTATCCAATATCTTTTAGAATCTAATATTAAAATAAAAATAATTAATATAAATAATATATGCCCTCCTTGCAGAAAATGTAATGCCCCCGGGGGCGTTTAATAGGAATTTTATGGTAATTGTAGAAAGTGATTATGCAACAAGTAATGATCGGTAAAAAAAAATGTATATCATTATCTGTAAATTTTTCTGTAAGCTTATACTTTAATTTGAATTTATGTAAATTTTATTACTTTAAACAGTTAAACATGATTGCTGGTCTTATTTTAAGCAGTTTGAGAAATCGTTGCCATCTATTATGCCCTGCTATGAGAAAAAAAATCTTCAGGATAAATATCACACATGTTTTCTTTGTTCTTCTTGGTCAGAAATAAACTAACAAATAAAAAAGCGAACAGTGTAGATCCTGATCAGATGGCACAGATTGTGCACGCTGATAATGGTCTATACTGGTCACAAAATTGACAAATGCTTTGCTTAGACCTTAAATGTTGATAATATTCTGCGAAACAGAAAATCATCTTTATTTGTTTTACAGTATAAGAAAAGGAGGGGAAAAATTCCACATTATTAAAAAAAATACAAAAAATAAACATAAAAATATATGTATTTAATGCAGTCTGATCCAGATCTTTTTTCTACACTTTTATTGTTTAGAGTCTTTTATATTATATTTGACCAGAAATTGAACAGTAAAGTTCCTGATCAGACGGCACCGATATGCAGAAGGGGTATAAGACATATTAAGGATTAAAAATAATAAAAAGTAAACACATTTGTTCAGAAATGTACTTATATACTCAACAAAAATAAAAAGTATCCACTGTTTATGCTTATATTCTCATTATCAAATATTCATTTAATCAGGTACGCTTTGAATGGTGTTCAATTGGTTAATTTCAGTTGTTTTCAGTTTCTATTGTTCATAAACATAATCTTCCACACCAAGACCTAAGCAACGGCAAGTCGAATAACAATTGATAATGGATTACAAAACACTATATATTCAATTTAAAGGGAGGTAATTGGAAATGGTTGGACTTTCTAGCGTGGTTTATCGAGGACTACTTGTTTTATTGATGAATGTTTTATGATTTTTTATATCACAAGAGGTGGAAAGATTGATTTAATTCAAACCAATGTGAATACTTCAAAGAATCACTGACTTTTTCCTGGAACCCTCATTACAACAAAGGGAAAGATAACTAAGTTGTGGCTGCAGATTTTCAATAACACTTTTTCTCTTTGCAATGATAACAGAAATGCAAAGTTGTCTACATACAGATTTCTCTGTTTCCGTTTTCAAATTTTACAAAATTTAAGATAGGAAAGTGGATACTTTTTATTTTTGTTGAGTATATAATAATTCATCAATCAGTATGCAATCGTAGTAAACTTGATTGAAAGCTGAACTTTTTTATATTGCCAATACGTGATCAGTTCAGGATAATTGATTTTAATAACTTTTTATTTTGCCAATGGCATAAGATGTGTAATTGAGTGACGCAGTTTATTAACTTGTTATTCGAGATTTTTGTGGTCGTTAAAACTTTGTTCCTGATACATTTCCGATGTGTTACTAATAGGTGCAGCAGTCCAGATAATTTTAATTATCAAATAAACCCTTTCCAAACCAGTTGCCATTTCAGCCAATCAAATGCTTGGGATTTGAAACTGGTTTCCAAACTCAGCTTTATAACCTTGGAGCCTGATCTTGCCAGGATCTGCACTGTTCACTTTTGATTCATTAGGTTATTTCCGGATTAGAACTGAACAATTTGTACAACCCGAAAAGACAGCATATGCTGGATGTGCCAGCTGATCTGGATCAACACTGTTCGCATATGTATTTCTTCCATATATATACACATTTTTACACATGTGTGAACAGTGTAGATCCAGGTCAGCCGGCACATCCGTGCCATCTGATCAGGAAAAGATGTGCCGGCGGATCAAGATCTGCACTGTTCGCTTTATGATTCATTAGGTTATTTCTGACCAAAATGCAACCAGTGCAGATCCTGATCAGATGGCATGGATGTGCGGGCTGATCTGGATCTACACTGATCGCACATGTGTACAAATGTGTATATATATGGAAGATAGAGTTAAGGGGCAAGGGCTGAAGGTTATAAAACTGAGTTTGGAAACCAGTCTCAAATCTCAAGCATCTGATTGGCTGAAATGGCGACTGGTCGCCATTTCAGCCAATCAGATGCTTGAGATTTGAGACTGGTTTCCATGCTCAGTTTAAAACCTTGGGCACAGATAGTCCCATCAGCTTTGAGCACTCAACTTGTATTTTTTTGGGTCTCAGTACTAAAAAAATAAATGTTTAATTCTTGGTAACTACTCTGAATTCATCTTGTGTATGCATGAAATTTTGTGCTTTTTTTTTTTCTCGGTAGATTGGGTTCTTGAATTGGTTTTAATTATTTTTAAATAATTTAATTAAAGTTATATATTTTATTTTTTGTTAAAATAAATAGCCTAATCTTCTCATGCAAATTTGTACCGACTTAAGGATTGAATTGATATACATATGTATAATGGTTTTCATTTAGGTATGGAAAACAGTTGGGTTGTTTAGAGTGTGAAGCCCGAATGAAAACCATTAAATATCAATTCAATCTTTATATTTACACTCATAAATAGTTTGTAGAAAATTTCGTGATATTACATCTTTTTCAAATGGCTCTTGGAACAGCAACATGTACGACAAAGTGTATGATGGCACGCTTTTTCACAGCAACTCGTGGCAAAACGTGCATGCTCGGCAACGTCACAACATTGTGCAACGTCTAATAGATTGTGAACGGTTCTACTTTAGCCACGCCTTTCAAATTATTAAGTCACACTGTTTACCATTGGAAATTATGATTCGTTTGATGAATAATTAAAGACTTCATCCTAGAGGACAAAGTTGAAGTGTAAATATAAAAAGATAAAAAGATAAAGCAAGTGTGCAGAATTTACAAAGTAACAAACAGCTTTTACATCATAGATGACAGTGCACAAATGTTGCAGTTAGAGATCCAGATAATAGATTTTCTGATTACATTTTGCGGTGGATTTGTTTAGAAAACCAATAAACATAAACAAATAAACAAAAAGTAACCTGAATGGGACTCGGTCAATCTCAAACCAATAATATTTAAGAATATTTCATATACACTAGCCTCGTGAGTGTATTTGTGCTGTTTTTTGTTGCTGTTTTTGTTTTTTACAGAATTTATCATTTGTAATAGGCACTATGATCTTCGATATTTAGGTTAACCATTACATATCAATTACCCTGAGGCTTGTAATACTCAAAGTAATTAGCAATAAATAACTTTTTTACATGACTGTATTTTATTGATAACATGAATATAGTCAAACTTTGATACTGAGAATTAATGATATTCATGGAATACTAAAATGTGTGGATTTTGGTGGCAAGTTAACCCACTGATTTAGAACCAATGCAAAATGATTCATGTTCAAAACTCTTATAGAAACACAATGGTTTTTTGGGTTTTATTATAAGAAACTGTCTTTTTGGGTTTATTATAAGAAACTGGCTTTTTGGGTTTTATTATAAGAAACTGGCTTTTGGGGTTTTATGATAAGAAACTGGCTTTTTGAGTTTTATTATAAGAAACTGGCTTTTTGGGTTTTATTATCAGAAACTTAATAAACAGGCCTGTTCATTAAGTTTGATTTATCAGGTGTAAAACTTATCAGATTTTAATTATATAATTTAAAAGTAAATAGGTATTTTGACAATGACTGAAATGAAAGTTCAAAATATCTAAGGTGTTGGTTAAGAAAAACGTGTGATACTTGTTTACACCATGGACGGTTAAGATTTTATTATTAGATCAGATTTCTCAAAAGACTATCTTTAACTGGGTTAAAATTCTGTTTACAAGTATTGCATTTTATTAAATTATATTATGAATTTAATGAATAAATTTACAGTTGTGTAATAATATATAATTCTGTGCTATCTGATCAGGATCTACACTGATCGCTTTTAGATTCATTAGGTTATTTCTGAGCAAGATGTGAATGGTGCAGATCTTGATCAGAGGGCAAGAGTGTGCTAGCTGATCTGGATCTACAATGTTCTCCCACACGATAAAAGCCTATCAGTATTAAAACGTTTTGTTTGAATATGGAGTCATTTATTTTGCAAACTTAACTTCCTTATTTACATATTTCACAGGTAATTAGCCGATGGCTAATTGAAATAACACTCTAATTGTCACATGTTTATTTTGATGAAGCGTGTAAGATACATGTCAAACACTGCACTAGTACAACAGTAGCTGACAGACAGTGTTTGAAAAACCGCACAATATATCTCTTGTGTTAAAGTGACAATTTAAATTCATCAAAGTTTCTTATGAACAGTGACTTATTCACTGATGTTCTGTATTCAGAGTAGATGTCATTGTAATTTTATATATTTAGTTTGGTTGTGGATAAACAAATTCTGAAGCAAAGGTCAGCTAATACTTTTATTGTATTACCTTTTAAAATTATCTTTAACCCTTTCCTCCATGGACACACCTTTATTGCATGGGTGAACAGTTTAGATCCAGATCAGTCGGCACATCCAGGATCTAAACTGATCGCTCTTTGATTCATTAGGTTACTTCTGACCAAAATGCACCAGTGCAGATCCTGATAAGACGGCACAGATGTGCTGGCTGATCTGGATCTACACTGGTAGCACATGCATAAAAATGCGTATTTATGGAGCAAATTAAAAAAAAGGTACCTTATAAAAAGGTGAAACCTTGTATTCAGATTGGTGATTTTTACCAATTTTGCAGTTTAAGTTTGTGTTCACTTCAGTAATTATCATAACTTTCCAAGCTCATTGTCCGTCTTTCCATCCATTGTTCCAAATAATTTGTTTGTAATGATAATTTTTTTTAAAACTCAACCATTATAGGAATCTAAGGTTTCTTGTTTGCCTTCTCTTATGGGCCAACAAGGGTCTTCACTGGTTAAAAAATTGAAAATGCTGTTCTTAGCACTTTAAATTTTTATGCTATTTTAGCGTCGGATGCAAGATTTCTGGAAAGGGTTTTTTATGGGGCAGTCTTGGGGTAATTTCCATCTTTCTAGCCAAAATCCCCATGAAAATTAAATATTTATGCCCCAAAAGGGGTTTAGAGCAACCCGACTGAACCCCATCTGGAAGAAACATCACTTATACTTAAAGGAACTTGGTCAAACATTGATGTTTTCTTACTTTATGCAGCTTTAATGAACTCATGCTTTGACAGTGTATTTAAATTATTTTATTTATTTATACAGCAATGTGTTGCAAATATATCATTATTTATTTCTCATGTGAAACTTAATACCTTATTAATATCTGAGGACCCAAACTTAGCTGATACAATCTTGAATAAACCAAGTATACGTTTGAAAAGTGCAAAGTGAAGATATGAATGTGAATATTAATTGGCATAAGAATACGCATAAATATACGCTTAGTAATCCAATGAGGCGTGAGAAAATGTGGCGTAATAGAACTAGGAAGTGACGGCCTAATTAAGACTAGATCCTGCATGATCTTTAATAAATACAACTCTTTACTATACATGAGATATTGCTTAGATCCATGGGTAAACAGTGTAGATCTAGATCACCTATAACAACTGTCATATGGGGCGCGCCACGGGAAAAGGTACCTTCGGTCATATTTTGTGACATTTTAGTTGTTACTATATTTAGAAAGAACTTACAACTATCTATCAGTTTCTCAGAACTAACAAGTGCTTTTCTTACACATTTTGACAATAAAATGACATTTTTAACGCGAAATGCATAATAAACAATGTCGTCTGCTCAACTTTATGACGTCATTTCAATGATTGACGTCAATTGTCCGAAGGTACCTTTTCTCGCGACGCGCCCCATATGATCATGGCTGATGGTTATAAAACTGAGATTGGAAACCAATCTCAAATCTCAAGCATCTGATTGGCTGAAATCAAAAAGCAAATGATTTAGATCCAGATCAGCCAGCACAGATGTGCCGAGAGATCTGGATCAACAATGGTTTCGCATGTGTTTAAATGTGTGTAATATATGAAGTAAAGGGTAAACTGGAGCACAGGTGTTCGGCATGTTGGACCCAGTCAAACCCCCTTTCCCTCACACTACTACCCTCCCTTGAAGAAAAAAAAGCTCTACAGAAAAAATTTTTTTCCTTGATATATATAGTTAAATTATATATATCAAGGAAAAATTTTTTTTCTGTAGAGCTTTTTTTTCTTCAAGGGAGGGTAGTAGTGTGAGGGAAAGGGGGTTTGACTGGGTCCAACATGCCGAACACCTGTGAACTGGAGGTCAGTGCAAAGAAATACAAAGAGAAAACAAAAAAATGCATTGTAACTATTTTATTTTTCCAGGAACTGAATGAAAAGAAGCTAATACAATGAGGTCCTTCCTTGTGATTGTTCTTGTTTCCATGGTTACAACTTGGAAACCAGTATCATCACAAGACCTTCCACCCATCAATCCAGATAACTTAGATCCAGGGGCAGCGCATGTATGTCAATCTACAGAACAGTAAGTTGGATTAAACACTTGTAGAATAGGTCAGAGACCACTAAATAGTTTCCCATAGACTTACATTATAAGATTTGGTCCTCCTGTGATTTTATTTACACGACTTGTTCCAAAACTACCCCAGATTTGCACAGTGGCACTCTTGAGAAATGCAAAAATGACCAAGAATTGGTGCCTTCACCAACTCATTCTCTCAGCATTTGAAACCGAAAGTAACCACCCCCAGAATGTAAACAAATCTCTAACCCAAAATAAGGAAAGTACCAACTTCTTTAAAGTGACACAAATCACCTTTCAAACAGTGTTTTAAATAATCATTTTTATTTTTAAGTATATAATTAAAGTCATTTTACATTTTTGAAAACACAAAATTATTTCTATTCTCTATAGTTTTGGCCAATGAATCTTTGAAAATAAATTAAGCCCGAATCGTCCCTAGACAAAATTGCCCAATCCGCACCAGGCTTTTATATTTAGTGTACTCTGACCTTAAGGGGATTTTCAAATTAAAGAATTTCATTTTCTTTTAGTTTTAATTCATACTTAGTCATAACAGCACACAATTACAATGTTTACTTTTATGTTGGTTTAAATACTTGGGCACTATGACCAGACAAGTAATGCCTATCACACTTGTTCTTTAAAAAATTGCATGATTTTCAGTTTTAGAAATGCCTAACCAGAAATGTTCTTTCACCACATGTAATTTGCATATAAAGTAATAAATATTTTCACTACATGATGTGTTTTTTGTTGCTTTTGAAGAAAAATGCAGTTTTCCACCAATTTTACATTATTAAAACACTTATTTATGGGTTTCAATTACCCCACCCCCCTTAAAATACAACATTTCCACCAATTTTAACACATTAAAATGTTTTACAAGATATATAATTTAATAAATCAAGTTATTTTACCATATATTTCATGAAAAACATAGTATGCATTGAAAGGAACGATCAACATGAGCCTGTTTTTCACATTTCATGACAGATAGAGGCTAGATCTGGTACAGGAGAACTTAATTTTGGAACCTTTTTGACATAACATGCCATCTTTTAGCCTTATTTTCTGGAATTTCTTAGTGATTATGCTCATGATTTGACACAAATCATGTCAAGAGTGTTTCATTCTGTGATATAAACCTATGTCTTGAAATATAGTTCATGACTCACAGAGAAATATAACAATTTATATGAAAAATATACCATATTTTGACTAAATTGAAGAAAATAAAATATATAAAAATAATAATAAGGCTGAAATACCCCCAAAATATGCATTTTATTGATATAACAAACTTCAAGAAGCTCATTCCAGTCAAAATCCACATTACCATGACTACTTTCAGTGAATAAAGGGACCAAATGTTAGAATTTAATCAATTTTGCATATTCAAGGGAGGTAATCACAATAATGGAAAGACAGTTATCTGTTGTTTATCAATTCATTGTGGTTCATAACCTTGCTAATTTGAATCTTTTTAAACATTACAACTGAAATACAACTTAAATTAGATTTAGTTCACTATATTTGAAGAAAGAGATAAAAATCTAAACACTAGTGGGGTGACAAATGCATTATAAAAACACTACACCCCTGCATTCTTTCAAGTTGCATCATTTTAAAAGAGCTCAGAGACCACCAAAACTAAACAAAATAAAGTTGGAAGCAGTCTGTTTGTTTTAAACTATTATGAAAGATGTTTTTGGGCCAAAATGCTGCAAAATTTACAAAAATGTTGCCTCAGATATTCAATGTGACTTGTTGGGAAAAAAATTTTGAAAGGCATCTTCTCGCGACATAATATTTATCGTAAAAAGTAATAAAATCATTTCGACAAAATCTTTTCGTGCAAAATGCATTCCAAAACATTCGCGAAGAATGCCGGAAACATTTTTACATGCAGAATCCTTGAACACATAGGAAACTATAAAACCACATGTGATGTAGACCACTATTATTTGTTTGGCACCAAAATTCCTACTTACATGATACTAATATTACTCAATGTGCATTTGTATGAAATCTTTATATAATACATGAGCCATTTTCTCTTAATTAATGTACATGTTCTATTAATCTACAAGTTTTAAGCAATAAAATATGCAGAAAATCCTTACTAGTGCTCCTTCTAGTACTAATCAAGCATTGTTTACATCCAGGCTTTAGGTCAGAGACCACTAAATAGTTTCCCATAGACTTACATTATAAGATTTGGTCCTCCTGTGATTTTATTTACACGACTTGTTCCAAAACTACCCCAGATTTGCACAGTGGCACTCTTGAGAAATGCAAAAATGACCAAGAATTGGTGCCTTCACCAACTCATTCTCTCAGCATTTGAAACCGAAAGTAACCACCCCCAGAATGTAAACAAATCTCTAACCCAAAATAAGGAAAGTACCAACTTCTTTAAAGTGACACAAATCACCTTTCAAACAGTGTTTTAAATAATCATTTTTATTTTTAAGTATATAATTAAAGTCATTTTACATTTTTGAAAACACAAAATTATTTCTATTCTCTATAGTTTTGGCCAATGAATCTTTGAAAATAAATTAAGCCCGAATCGTCCCTAGACAAAATTGCCCAATCCGCACCAGGCTTTTATATTTAGTGTACTCTGACCTAGAATGATATGTGATATGTGTGTTTTATATAAGCCAATAATATGGAGGGGTCAGTGCAAAACTATTGTAACTACATGGCAATAAAGAAGGAGTTACAATAGTTTTGCATTATGGAACATCATGGTTTTCAAATTTATTACTTTAATCCTTCACATTATATGGGGCACGTCACGGGAAAAGGTACCTTCGGACAGTTTACGTCAATTATTGAAACGACATCATAAAGTTAAGCAGACGACATAACTTATGCATTTCGCAGTAAAAATGTCATTTTCTTGTCAAAATGTGTAACAAAATAACACTTTAGCAGGCTGTCAACCAATTCCTATATTCCTATATTTCTCCTATATTTTGGATCAGAATCCTATATTCTGAAAAGCCTCCTATATTCCTATATTTCTCCTATATTTTTATGTGTATTCCTATATTTTTTAGTATTTGTTTTTGCCGATTAATGAAGAGAGTAAATATTGCGTTTATACTGCTTTTGCTTTCTTCTTTTTTTCAAGAACAAAACTCAACTTTTAGATTGGTAAAAACTTGGCGGGTGGCATTTACTTAAGTTTTAATCTGATTCTCTAACAACTTTGTAGCAGGTTTCTGTGTATAAAGGCTTACCTAAAAAAAACAAATTTTCACTTCTATGCAGAATTCTTGTTGCAACCAAATGCAAAAAAATGTTAAAGATCATTAAATTTTATTCACCAACTGCAAGGACTAGAGAGCTTATATTCGGTCTGGTGTATGTGGTTGTCTAAAACGTCAAGATGGACACCTGGGAAACACATGCTTGACTCAGACTGTGAACAATAATTCTTCAGCTGACTTTTGTGGTCAGCTTTCCAGTTTGAAAAGACTGTTATCAAACTCTGTTGGAAAAGAGTTCTGTTGGAAAAGAGTTCTGTTGGAAAAGAGTTCTGTTGGAAAAGAGTGTATGCAAAAGAAAGAGTGTATGCAAAAGAAGGTGTCTTCACAAAAACAATAATTTTCAAAAGGCAAAGTCAAATAAAGGGAGATAATAAAAACAATATTCTTTGATTAATTGCCACAACTGTTTGTTAAATAAATTGAGATAACTTTACAATTTTTAATTAGGAAAATCTG